>CCAG010020714.1:0-61587 GCA_001077435.1 Glossina morsitans morsitans
ATATATATATATATATATATATATATATATATATATATATATATATATATTTATATATATTTATATACATATAAACATAGTGTATATAATATATAAACATAGTATACATAAACATATTCGCATTCCACTTTTATAAATTCGATTAGCTTTCTTCTTCCGCACATCTTCTTCCATATATCCTCATGCACCTTTGCCTGTATAACAGATTCTAGGGGTATGTGTTTGAGTCTGTATAAGTATGCGTTTAGTGTTTAATAACCAACAGGTCTCCTTGAACTGTTTAAATGTGTCAATGTAAGTTTGTACATTCGGCTTTTGCATGTTAACATATACCCTTCTACGTGTGTTCAATCAGGTCTGAGCTTTTATTTATTTATTTTTCAAGTTTTTGGACTATAGTTTTCTACTTCTGTTACTAAAAATAACTTCGACTTATAAATAGATTTGTTCTTATATGCCAACGAGTACGTTTTGCAGCTTCAAGTTATATGGATTTATGTATATTTGCATAGCTTGTGTTGCTAGCATGACGCTCTTCTATAGAATAGATAAAAGCCTTGTAAAGATAGATAAATAATTTGAAGGGAATTTTTTGCAAACGTTCCCCTATAATGTGTTAGGAATGTAAATGAAAATTAAAATAAATACAAATTGACGCTAAATTAAATAAATTCAAAATTTTCCCATAGAAATCCAACCGATGTGTTCGGTAAAGTTTTTTGCTCCACGTTGCCAGCTGTTTCGCTCGAAGGCACGCTTTCTTAAAGGAAGCAAGAATCTCTGATGGATTTTTAATGAAGGAAACAAGCTTATATTGGTATGATTGGTACCAGGCTTGCTTTGAGCAAGCTTTCAGAATTGGAACGTTTATGTTTATTGCGACGTTTCTGAAAAAAACGAAAAAATTCGGTGCAACTTGTGAGCGACGATTTAATTCCGTTTATTTAGTAAAACAATTCAAATAAAAGTTCCTGGGATCGAGTTTTTACATATTCACTACTACCTACTACCTACGCCAAACAGCATGAAGATCAATTTACTTTCGATACGTGCTATATGAAAGGTGGTCGGAAGTTTCAAAAAAACTAAATTATGGATTTTACGTCGTGCAGGGTTTGTAGTACGAGTATATTAAGGTTGTGCGGGCGTATGCGACACTTGGAAGGATTTGAGAAAAAGCCGGCCATCGCTTAAGATCGTTTTGAGAATGATCCTTTGAATCGATTTGAGCATGAGTACCTGCCTGATATCTGTCCTCGTATATTTGGCCGCACTTTTCGAGATATTTTGAATTGGCTTGGATTTAATCATTTTTACGAGCACTCCACATAGGAAAAACTGTTTTGAAAAACCGTTATATGTAAAAATTGGTAGGAAATAGCATTTTGGGATGGTAAATGTAAGTGGAGATTTAGATGGAATAGAAGCATGCCATCGAACTCGCCTTTAAGCGCGTATCAAGTTTTTATAAAATATAAGTCTTTTTAATGGCAACAACATCTAATTCGTAACATTTCTAGATGGAAATAAATAAAAAAATTACAGTGGGCCACAGTAATACTGACAGCTCTGGTAAAGAAGAAATTTTACTATATTTAACTGCTCACGAATGAATATAAATTAGGGAAAGTGCAAAGGAAATGAGATCAATCTAAACTTAGTAGTTTTACAGAATGCGTGTGTGTATTGATGCCTGCATTTATCGTCTCATATTTTTTTACGATATTGTTAATCATGGTGCCTGCTGAAGGCTGCCGTCTGTTGTCCGTAATGGTATAAATTGTGCTCCTTGTGAGCGAAGACTTCATCTTGACTGTGCAGGTGTTTCGCAGCAACAGTTTTCTTTTCACACTACAACCGGAATTTCCAAGTACACGCTTACTAATTACGATAAAGCATTGGATGGAGGTTTCATGCAGATGGACGCTTAGCTTAATTCGAGTTTGGAAAACAATCTGATGAATACAGAGGAAAAAGGTATGTAATTTTGCGCTGAAACAGCATAGTCGTGGGCTCCAGGAAATTAGTGATTTACGAGCCGAGCTTTTGTAGCACAGGGAGGAAGTTGGCGCGGTCATTGCTCGGGTTCGGAACACGATGTCTGCTGCTCAACTGGCTATGTTAGTTAGAATGGATCCACCAAGATAATGTGGCTCGCCGCTTGAACAGATTTGATGGCATAGTGAACAGCTTGTCAGCTGGCATTAAAAACTCAAGAGAGTTCGTACTGAAAATTCCTGGGCGATGCAAAATGAAGGCGGCGTACGCGGATTTACAGCACTGCTGTTGTTAAGTTCAATATACGTGCGCGATGCGGTCATGATGGGGTATGTCAAAAACCCTTCTATTAAGTTGAGCGACGTTGTAGGAGGCAGTATTCATTCACGTACCTATTTGGGTGGTCACCTAACTCCTGTGTCATATAAACTAGTAACGATTCCATTTGAACGATACCGTCATGACAATGCAAGTGCAACCATGTATGCAGTTGCTCAACAGTTTTCCTGACGCGACCGGATCCGTCTGACCTTGTTGGTGTTGCTCTCATTCGATAATGCTTTTCTATGGATTTTTATGGGATTTAAGTTAAGCGATACATATTTGGAACTTATTTGTACTATTTTATTAATGAAGCTGGTTGAAGCTTGTTTAGAATCTTAATTTCTTGCTAATCCTTAATTGTATTGTCCTACTACAATGCTACCTTCTTTGAATACAAATTATAATTTAGGTAATATAATAGGCGACAATAACACATTTCGTTCACTGTAAGATTGCACACCGGACGAGATTAGGAATTCCATTTGTGGTAGTGATTGGGAGGTGGTTGGTTTTAGTGAAATCTAGTAGAATAGCCATGTCTCTTCAAATTCGGTTAAAATCCCGGGATATAGTTTGTGACGCAGTGACAGGTCCACAAGAAGACATGGGAGTGTAGCTTTATATATATCGAATAGACGCAATTTTTTCGTTGTGCATGCGGAGTCGGCTAATAGGGTGATAGAAAACTTATTTATTGAAATAGAGGCAGCAGCAGACATTATTGGCGTTGTTTACTTGCCGTATGGCGATGTCTACCCCGTTGAATACGCAGTCAGTGACATTTTAATTTAATTCGCTAGTGTTGTTGTCATCCGCCTTGGCGTTTAATTTCTGTCATTGTCTAAATCGGTCGATTGTTCAAAATTCCCTCCCTACCGGTCATGATGTAAGGTGCGTCTCTACTTCACTTCTTCATTATTTTTTAATAGCCAATACGGTACTGTCAGCATCTGTGCAGTTCCAGTTGGCAGGTATCTCTCACTATGCCTTCATTTACGTAAAATAAACACATGTTCTTTGGAATTTTACGATTATACCAAACTGAATAGTCGGGTACTGAGTTGCAGAATTGCTGCCTGTAACTTCAATGGTATATAGAATACTTCGAATGTGGACTCAGATCAATATTTTGAATGGTAATTTGCAAATAATTCAGGAGATTACACCCAAAGTTAGATGCGAGACTGTGAGTCTTGGTTTAATTGTAGAGAAATTAAATTTAAATTTTATTTCACGTGATAAGAATGGTGATAATTTGAGGACCTACTGTGTGCAAAGGAATAAAACCAAATATGTTATTAAGAAATGCAAGAGAGATATGCGCACTTTCTAACTTTGAGAGGTTCGTTCAAACAATAAACGACTGTGGCGCAAATTACGCCATTTTTGGTTCAGGTGTGGTGAATATTTAAGTGTAGGTCCTACTGAGGTGGATGCCATCAATCACTGAAACACTGCTAAGCATTGACCAAGCTTAAATGACTTGATGATGATGGCTGTTCCCTTTCGTGGGACAAGCATGTTAGAACTTTTAGAAGCAGTTGATAAAGTCAAGTCTAATGCGATAGGAGTCGATGGTTTCTCCCTTAGATTCTTGAAATTAGTTTGGCCCTGGATTGACGCATATATATTATATACTATTAACCACATTCTTAGTAAATCTAAGTTTTAATCGGCCTGGAGAGATGCTCGAATTGTTCCTACCAAGAAAAGTGGCCACTTGCACATTCAAATCATAATTGCAATGGTCAAGGTTGTCATTATGCATCTCATAATTTATGCCCTACAAGTCTGTAGTTTATAGAAGTAATTAAGACTATTATGTAATCGCATAGTTATATATGTATTCTTTTGGAGGCGGTATGGTCATATCCACAGCTTATGTTCTACGTTTTCTAGATTGTTCTTTCGTTAATTTTATTAAACTCAGACTTGTGCTTACCCTCTACAACATTATCCTACGGCAGGAGCCGAAGCAGCTGTTTAATCTCTTTTTTTGTAATAGGCCAGTTCGCAATAACCTTCTGTGGATTGCTCGAGTTAGGTGCTCTTTAGCCAAACCTCTGCCTAGGGAGTTGCGACAATTTAGATGCTCTTATCTCTCTTACAAACGTAGATCTTCACCACTAATAATGAGATTAGCTTAGTGTTGGGTTGAAGGTGTGTCTGTTGTATAACTTATTTCATTTCACACCAGTTTAGTTAGTTAGTTAGTTAGTTCTTGGGTCCTATTTCTATTTTATTTTTGTTATTTTCACCTTCAATTTTCTTTTCTTCTCCTTTAGATTGTATTATTGTACTATGTAATAAATAAAATAAATAAAATACCCTACATCACCTAGTTTAATAGTAGAAACATTGGTCCGATCCGAACCACATTAGTGTACAAAATCTCATCAAAATATCTCAAAAAACCATGCGTCTTCTTCTGTTTCGTTTTTCATAACCTAGTACCCTAAGCTTAAGTTATTTGTTTGTTTGAGTAAACTTCGGATTAAAAATGTTAAAAAACGCACATCCACTGACGGAATGCATTGAATTCAATGCGATGCTATCAGTCTACAGGAAATAAAGTCTAGAAATATATTAAGCAGCGTCTTCAAAATTACGACTTTCTCAACATAACCCATTATATTGGGAGTGGTCGCAAAAGTGATCCGATTCAATCCATTTTCGACGGGATTCATCCTTGGGCCAAAATGTGTCAGATCGTATTTCGTTAAAATATTTGAAAAATTGCAGGCAAACGCACGGGCGTATAGGCAGGCTTAAATCGACTCAAGAAGCAATTCCGTATCCTTCGGTATAATAAAGAGTGGTTCTACCTTAAGTACTTCTGGATAGTAAACATACATCTCCACAACTTAATATAGCTTATATCACAAGTATCGTAGCGTATAAAATTATTTGGAATTGTTACTTGCCGCTCCCCTGAGCCGTAACAATAAATAACTATCATGGGCCAATATTTCGGTGGAGCACTAAAGCGTTTACAGGCTTCAACCATGCGAATCTATCAAATGTGCACGTATGTCTTAAGTTTTATCATTCTATTGTAAGTTTTGCTAATTTTTGAATTCCAACATGAAAGGGGTAGGCGAACGTGGGTCATGACGGCCCACAACTATGATTCCGATAAAGCATTTGTATCAAAATCAGGCTAATATTTGCTAAAAATCGAAAGACAGCCGAACTTATTTTTGAACCTGTCTGATCTGTGACCAGTAAATAAAAGTAAAAGATTTTACTTTATGTAAAAGTACATAAAAATAACATATAGGTCCCATTTACGATTTCTCGTGTTTCCAAATTACCTCATAAGACATTTCAACTTGACACTTTCTCAATAGTATAATTACAATGGCTGAACGATTTATTCACGGGCACTTGACCAACGTAATGAAACATTGAAGAAATTATTTCCGTAGAGGAAGCATGCAAGATTCCCAAATGAGGCTACTGATATGGTGGTGGTTGCAATCGATGTTGCAAGGAAAGTTTTCGACCCAGTCACCTTCTACGCTCTGTTGGAATTCAGCTTTTCGAATTACTATTCATATCTATATATTAATTGTGATTAATTAAAACAGCAGATACAAATTCCAAATGTACGGTACATTTTCAAACAAAAAATTAAATTGATAAAAAACATAATGCCGACAGAAAACTTTAATTTGAAAGCATATATCAAGTTGGAATTAAAAATTGTTACATCTGCACATACCAAGAATTGCAAAAGTTCACAGAAGGACGTCTTTTCGCAGCATTTCTATTTCCATTCATCATAAGAACAATGAAGACTGATTTATATGAAAACAGCAACCGTGACGTGGATTAGGGACCTTGAACACCATCGCGCAGGGCTGAATAATGCTCCAAATAATTGTTGTTAAATAAAATTACTAAAGTCGAGGACATTTCATTTCATTGAGAAAATTTTACGGCATAAACGTTAGTAGAATAGATTGAGACCAATCGTCCAGATCCGAAGTTGCCAAAATTATTCAAATTGTCGAAAAACTTTATTGACGAATGGTTGTAAAATTGAAGGGTGGGGGTCAAGTGCGATTAACTTATAACTAGAAACTTTAACCAATTTTTTCAAGATATGAATACAAATAGCGATACAACAAAAATGTCATTCACGGGAATATGTCTTGTTATTGAAACGAGATTAAACAATAAAGACCGCTAAACATCATTTCTAAATTTAGAAATTCAATGACTTTTACATAAAACCAAAACATAGCACATAAACACTCACAACACCATTCATTCATTCATTCATAATTATTTGAAAAACAAGGAAGTGACGTCTATTTAGACCTTATCAATGCATTTTCTACAACAAAAGCAACACCAGCTTAACGTAGCGACGACAACACCAACAATATTCCATTAATGTTCCATTATAAAGTTTTTTGTATGCATACACACAAACGCACACGCATATATATATAATAAATACATTATATAACAAAATAAATATATAACAATAACTTAATCATTTCGTACTGTTTGACATTATCGAAGTAATTTTCTAAACGCAAAAAGGTTAATCAATATATATATATATATATATATGTATATGTACAATATATGCATGTATATAATTTGTATGTATAATATATAAATATATATAAAATATATATATATATATATATATATATACAATCATCAGTACTGTAACAACAACAATACGAAAGAAAAGAACAACAACTGCAACAATAAAAATCAGTTCAAACGAAATCGAAGCTTTTCCTGTGATAACATATTCTCTTCCTTTACTCATTTCTCCATATGAATATTGAAAAGTTGAACGAACTCAAGGCAAAATAGAGTTTTATTGAGTTTAAAAAGCTGCAATTGATGACGTACGTACATGCCTTCAATAGTGAATAAGGGACAACATAAAGCTTTTTGTAGAAAAAGTGGCGTGACGAAGGGGATGCTATACTTGACATTTTAAGCTTTAAACTTACAGGTTTGGCTTGTTTTTTCTTCGACGGTCATGAATTGTATAAAATACCATCATCGCCACGACCGTTACCACTACTACCACTGCTACCGCCGCCCGCGCCCGTCATACTACTACCGCAATTTAGGATAAGACTCATTTATCTCAGTTGCTTGTAGAAAGAGAAATTTTATATACAAATCATGTGAATGTGTGTGTGAATATGAATTTATATATTATAATATACAAACGTGTATGTATTTATGTCTACTTTAGAAAATGTTAATGTAGTCGTCATTGATGTCATTGATGAAGAAACTTTGGGTTTGGTGTTTCATATTTACATAGTTTTGGTGGTGTTTGCGCCGTTGTTATTGTTCTTGTTATTTTTGTTCCTGCTGCCGTTGCTTCCGTTTTTATTGTGGCAACAAACCGAAAATACTACTAACACAGTGACCTACTGACGATGGTAACGATGGCTAACACGAATGCTCGGGTTATTGCTGTTGTTGTTATTTTGTTGTTGTGATTACTTATATTATAATAATAATGATGTTGCTGATATATACCGTATTGTTGCCGAAATAAGCGAGCTGCGAAAGCAATGACGTCATCATTGGCATTCATTCACAGTTTTACAGATATACTGTTTTACTGCTGGTGTCTCCGTAGGAAAGACGTAAGATTCAAAACCTGATGGCTTGCTTGGCTGTCAGCCTGTATTATGTGTTTTATTACATATGTTTTGTGTGCTTGCTTGGCGCAAAATTACATTCGAGACATCAATGAAATTTTAAGTGTATAACAAGAGGTAAAGGATTTTCGAGGACAACCAACATACGCACGTATATACCTGAGTGAGAGTGCGAATGCAAATGCATATGTATGTGTATTATATGATTTGGTACAAGCACGCAATCCGCAATCATCGCAAATAGACACTTTCATTGAGCATTTTTGCATCACCAATGGTGACGAAAATGCGCGGGGAGTGAAGTATAGCAAACAGTCCGCTCCAGTCGTAGCTCTATATTAAAGAATTGCTCATTGTTTTTCTTACTGTTGCTGTTATCGTATTAAACGTTGCAAACGTCATCGTCATAATTATCATTATCGTCATAGTCATGATTAACATTACAGTCGTTGTTGTTGATTGTTGCAAGGAGGACATTCCAATAGCAAGCGGTAACCTTTACATGGTTAGCGTTGCCTGTTTGCATTTTGTGAATGGCAATCGTTGAACGCTGTGCATACAGTTGAAGCTTACATATGAAGCATTCATCTCATCTAGAATTAGTTGAAATTTCGTTTTCAAGCCAACAAGTCGCGCCGCAAGACAAAAAACGATCCATTTAAACTTCCTTTTAAAATAAACGGAGATAAAATTATTAACATAAAAAAAGATTAAAACAATATTAAAAAGAATTATCAAAAATTTTTAATAAAAATTGTTTAAGCGACGCAAAAAATAAAAATATAATAATAACAATAAACAAAATAACGTACTACTTACTGCTCATTTATAAGTAGCATACTTTTTGGCTTACAACAAATGTAAATGTATCTTGCATTGTTTCACTAAAAACATTTTTGAGAAAATTAAATATATTTTATAATAACAACGCTTTTGTATAATAAACAATAATATATAAGATTTTATTTCTTATCTGACCTTGAAAAACTTTTAAAATTGTATATCAATTTTTTAAAAGAAGACTTCCAAAGTAACACATGTAATGTTTCTTTTTGTTCGTCAAGGTCGTCGGTTTGAAACTTTAACGAATATTGTAACCAAATATGAATCGTTAATGTCAATTAGCACATGCAAGCCACAGAAGTATTTCGCCAAACACTGATGTACTTGGAACGACGTAACAGCATGCTCCAGAAATTATAGGAAATGTATAGGTTATATTATTAACGTCTCTATTTCCTGCTACTTAATTAACGTTGCATCGTAATATCGTGGTAAGTTTGTCTATTATTTCTGCTAAGGCGTGCACGTACACATGCCGACTTATTTTGTTTCTTGGACGTGCGCAATATTTGAAGTTGAACATTTTTTGATCAAACCTTATCAGGAATTTAGACAAGATTTATGACATAGAGACTTCTGTCTCGAAGGAAACTGAATTCCAGCATCTCTCTAATTCTATTTCTTCTTCTTCTCTGAGATGGCTTAGTAGAATTTGTATAAAAATTCGCCTAAGAAGTGTTAAGCTTAATAATGTAGCGACCCAATGTCCAAGTGCATATATGCAAATATGAATTGAATAAAACATACTACAAACACATTTAATCCCGTTAAATGGTAAATATGTTCCGTACAAGAGCTGTAAAAAATATCCTGTTCGAAAGTGTACAAATAGCAAAACGCGAAGACCTTTTCACATATTTTTTCGCTAACAAAACGTTCTATTCATATGTATAACATTTTATATACATATATATAAACGATCTTAAGATTGAAATAAAAAAAAAAATGACAATCGTGCTAAAGCGGATAAAACCGCGGATTAAGTCAAATTTGTCTAAAAACAGATATTAACGGTCAGTAATGTTGCCAGGCGACCTTACTGATCAAATATCGTAATAATACATGAAAATGAAAGTAGCATAAACCTACATTTTCATATATTCAAATATTTAAGAATCAATCGATCTAAGCATAGTTGACAAACGTTAATCCGTCTAAATTGTGTTCTTAAACGAGAAATTGCAAAATATATGCTTTCGTAAAAGGTAGACATAGGTTTTCACTGTAACAAGTGAGATAATTATATTCGGTCATGACCGAATATTTTATACCCATCACCGACTAAAAAAAAGAAAAGCAACTAAATTTCCATACTCTATAACACTGAGTTGGCGCGAGTGATTTGTTTTTATTTTCACAATAAGTGGAAATTTAGTTAGTGTATGCGTTGCATTTTATATAACACGGAAAGCAAAGGTGTTCACAGTTTTGGTTGCAAAGGCGTGTGTGCGTTGTATACGGCTCCTCTGACCGGTTTGGATCATTTTCGATACCAACCTACGTGCATAAGCTTCCAATGACTTTGTCAAATTTTGAGTCGATTCCGTCATTTTTGCGGCCAGGAGAATGGGGACGGTCGGACGGTCACACGGACAGATGAACATGTTTAAATCGGTTTAGAATGCTGTGCTGATTAAGAATATATATACTTCGTAGATTCTCTGAACCTTCTTTCTGGACATTGCAAGCATTTTGACAAAATGAGTGTATCCCTCATCCTTTGCTGATGGATTAAAAGCATTAACAATTCGCCTGTAGATTTGAATAGAAAACATGCTCTAAGATGCGAAATCATCTTTGAATCTAAGACACACTTTTTGCATTTTATAGATAAAAGGTTTTCTATTGGGATCGTATGAAGAAGTCGCAATCTTATAGGCAATGGAAATAACATATAAATGTGTCCACCATTAAATGATGATCATCCACAACTCTCCTTTGAGGCAAATACACTTTTATTCCTTATCGAAGTCTTTACTCACTTCCTTCAGAGATTTCATTGAGCCCTTAAAAGCCGTTTATTTTAAAATTGCGCAAAAAGCTCACCATGCTTGTTTTCATATTTGCGTTACTTCAATGTATAGGGTGTCATGCCAAAATTTACGCAAGATATGAATTGAATAGAAAACAGAGTTTTTTTTTTTTTTAATTGTAATTTTTTTGATCGAATCATAGTGTATACAGAACAGGATGAAGTGTCGAATAATACATCGGGTAATTGGCCTCCGCCGCGTTGCTGGCACATATGCGCTCTTGTGTTGAAAGTTTCTATAACCGTTTTGCACAAATGTGGGTGGTAGTGGGCTCATAGGCTCATGTGACGTCAAATAACTCTATAAAAAGAAAGCCAGTGGTATTAAATGACATGATCGAGGGCGCCAACTCTGCTCACCGAAACGAGAGAGTACACGACCAGGAAATGTCTCATCCACAAATTTAATTGTTTCACGGGATGTGGCTCCGTCTGTGTTAAATCACATGTCGCTCATATCAATACCATCCATCTTAGCCAGATATAACCGGGTTATCGAACAATCGTTGCTTGACCAGCATCATTTTCGAAGAAGTATAGTGCAATGATGGCTTCAGTTCGAAATTCGTACCAAACAGTGACACGTTGTGGATGCATTTATTTTTCGACAATCGCAACCTGTTTTGCTCTGAACCTCAAATGTCGGAGTTATGACGATTAACGAAGCCATCAAGGTGACCATACTTTGTACGAAATTTGCGAGAGGTGGCCGCTAAACTTGCATTATTTTTGAAATATTCTTCTATAAGGAGAACGCGTTGGCTTTTTCTTTTTTCGCACAAAAGGCGCCAAATTTAAATCTTGCGTAAATTTTGGGACTCTTTTTATTAAAATGCTTTGCAATGCAGTATATAAATGCATATGAGTATACACATGCATACATTTTAAACTACTTTTTTACAACCTAATAAAAAATGCGATGTATAGTGTGCGGCACTTATTAACCGAGTTAAGTATTTATATGCGTTATCATCGATAACGCTTTATAGGTAATTGGATGTGAGTCCGGCTATTTACCCGAGCAGCTTAAACTAAAAGATGTGTACAATAGCTAGGAATATAATAGGCCAGCCAGAGAGCAATCGATTACATTTTTTTTTCTTTTTTAATTATATATGTAATTGATAATTTATCCAAAAGGGTAATAAGTAAATGCTACAACAAAATTAATTAAATTTATGACGAATGGAAAATCTAGATCATCATAGATAGTTTTGTTGCTGGTAAATGGCTCGGCACGTTAACAGTAAGACGAAGGTTTGCAGATTGATGTTTTTAAAGTGTTCCAATATTAGAGTTATAGGCTGCTCCCCAGAGTTGTATGCCGTAAGTCCAAATAGATTGGAGGATACTCTTAAATGTAAAATGCTTTTATTTCTTAGATTAAGTTCAAATTCTAGAAAAATTCCCAAATAAAACGTTCCGATTTTTAAGATCACTTTTCATACCGTTTAGCTATCATATGATGTCTCCCCGTCAATCTTTAGCCATTATGTAAGCAAGAGTATTCAGCCAAGACGAAATTTTGTTGGTAGGAGACTGTAGTGGGATCACTAGAAGAAAATAGGATCGCTGTGTCATCTGCATATGTGTCAATTAACGTATTTTCAGCGATCGAAAAATCTGAAGCGAAAATTGTACAGAATATCGAACTTAAAACACTTTCCTGGGGAACACCGCCCCCAATTTTGTACATACTATATTGGATCTGCCATTTTCAAATTTAACATGGAAATGTGTGTTTTGCAAATAAGATTTAAGTAGCAAACACATACAAGTTGGAGGAAATCTTTTAACCTTGAAAAGCAGGCCATCATGCCAAACTTTATCGCGAGCTCTTTCCACATCAAGGAATGCACTGCCGTAGTGATTTTTACTTTCAATAGTTTCTCTGACGTACGAAACAACGCGATGACATTGCTGAAACCGAACTGATGGTCAAGAATACCAAATTTTTGCTCTAGAATGGGAACTAGTCTTCGTAGATATACTTTCTCAGATGTTTTAGAAAAAGTAACCAGTAAACTAATTGGAAATAAATTATGTGGAATACCAGAGTATGCAGCGAAATCCACGAAGTCAGGAATTTTCCTCAGATAAGAAGGTCAGTACGCGAGTCGACCAGTGATCAAAACAGAATAGTTGCTATTGCGGATTTGCAGAGCCTTTGCCTTTCGGATTTATTAATCAAGATTCCCACCATTGATGTTTAAGATTAAAGTCACGTCCAACAATGAATTTTGCACCCAATTGTCTGAGAAAGCATTTAATGAAAACCGGAGAGAAAAATAAAGAGCACAAATTGCAATATCGGAATTGTTGCAATTCAGGTTAACACTGTTACGAAAATGACATATGTAACAATTTGCGCTTTCAACGAAATGAGTCGATTTTCTAAAAAACAAAAAAAAGGGGAAAGGGGAAAGGGGAAAAGGGAAAACCAAGCACACATTCACGGCCTGTTACGGTGTGAGCCATACAGCTGGCGATTGGCGAAAAAATTAACAGCAATTGGCAGATATTTAGTGAGAAAACGGACTAACGGATTAAAAATGTCGCGATGGATATGGTCGGTAATGGTAACTAGCTTGTAAAAGGCTATATAAGCCCAATATTTGTGGAAGGCAAGAGGAGTCGAGTTAGTCGAAAGTGGGTCGTGAGAGTTGCATCATCTGAACGGACAAGACCAGAACGAGAATTAAAGTGTTGCAAATATAAGTTCTTGTAAATAATTTATAAATAGATTTCCTAAGAATTGTAAATAAACCCCAGACTACCCCAAAAATCACAATTCAGTGGTACGAACTTATTTCAAAAGGATTTGAATAAAGATGGATCTACGTTCCAATGCAATAAGTAAAAAAGATTTTCTGAAGATAATCGCAATTTTGTATTTAATGCTAGGTTTCTTTAGAATCGCAGAATCGCTGAATCGCACCATGAGCTCTATCATCAGGATGGTGGGCAGTTATTAAATTATATTCACTGCTTTTGAAGTGAGAACGATTTTGTCGACAAAACTTTAATAAAGAAAAATTTCTACTTCATTAGTGTGATTGGAACGCCCGTTGGGATTGCATATGGCGATTGGCCGACTTATTTGTATAAATTAGGAACTAAGAGCGTCATCACTTTGATAACAATCCTTGTCATCTCAACTCGCTTTTTAATCAATTCCTCACTTTCTAAGAAAGGATTAGGATTTTTCAATGTATGAGTGTATTGGTAATTAGGCATATTATTACCATTAATTTATGCCATTTAGGCATATTGATATTATGTGTAATCGGGGGTGAATTACTCTGCAAGATTGCAAGAATAATTATTATTATGATTATTACGATCTTGCGTTGATCTACGTGGAGTGGAGTTTTGAAGTTTCTTTTTAAGAGTCTGCTACTATATGGAACAATCTTTATAACTGGACGGATGATTTTGCAAGCGGTTAATATTATTAGGTGGCGTAACGTTACTTTTAATAGAGGAGTTAAGTGATCCAAGGCATTTTTAACACATTCAACTTGTTTTGTGCAAAACCTTGACGTTGATGACATTGGAGGATGGAGGATGTCTCTTAAAGGAGCTTCAACTCGAACAACAGCATAATTGAAATATCGTAAATTTCCTAATTACCTGCACTAGATTCTAGATCTATAAAAAACATTGTCTGTGTATCTTAAGTAGATCTACGATATATGTTTAAGACGTTTCGAGCTGTGAACCTCAGCTTTTCCACCACACCAACTCTGCTATCACCAGTCGGAGTAAAATGATGGAGGTTTTTTAACACTACTCTTTCTCCTCTTCTCTGTTTAATTTGGTAGGCGTGAAATTCAACTTTCTTGTCACACAAATAACTTACTAAGTTTCTACTATGATTAAACTCCCCAGCAGCAATGCCATTTCAATAATCCGCTATCACACCATTTTATATCACTTACACATGGAATTACAATTTATGACAGCTTCAGAGATATAGCTACTTGATTATCATCGTTATTGTTATTATTATCATCACTGACGTTGTTTTCATCAGAGCTTAGAACCGAAAAGCGATTTTTACAATTTGTGTCGATAGCTCTTGAATATATCGAGGTTGCTATAGTGTTATCGCTCGTATTTTGTGAAGATAGTGCAAATCGTTTGTTATCATGGCTGTTACTTACAATTATTTTGCTTACGTTTGTTCAAGCGAGATACGCATGAAATCTGCCAATCCGTCACACTTGGTACACTTTTGGCGCATTATTTATATTTTCCAAAAATTGTTATTGACCAAAACACTTACGTCGCAACTCTTTAGGCGGTGCTTTTAGATCACAGGCATAATAGAAAATGCTTGGCCACCTCTTTTCAATATCAATAATTTTGAATGTCAAACTGAAAAAAAGTTGAATTTGGAAAAAATACAGTGTAATCGCCTTCGGGAAGCCTTTTAATAAATTTACACACCTTAGTAACACACAAAACAACACAAAGACAAACAAAAAAAAAGAATTAATTGAAAACTTATTTAGATGGTAAGCACTATTGTGAGGAGGTTGGCTTATAAGAATTTACGTTTCCTTGCAATGAGCGTTGATTGATAAAGCAGTTGCGAACAAACAGCGTGAGATGAAAAACGGTTTGCACACACGTCAACACAAAAAAATGGTTTCTAATGACGAGCTGGGTTAATTAAGAATTTTACCCTCTCACTAGATATATTAGAAGCTACGGCGAAAAGCTTTTGGTGGCTGAATGATAAGTAACTGTGTATTTGGGTAATGGGCTACAAAGATCTATTTTACGACTCTATGTATCTCTCGTACTCAAAAACTTGGGTCCTTGCCTTATAACATGGTTAAAGCCAATTTTAATTGTAATGTTAACGTTAGTGCTAGCGCTAACATTAATGCTAACAGAAACGCCAATAACTAACAGAACCATAAAAATAATTCTTATTATATAATAGTAATGGTAACGGTAACTTTACTATTCAAGGTCATGCTAACATTATTATTGTCGATAATTCTAATGTTTATGTTAACTGTAAGGCTAACGCCAATTCTAACGGTAATACTAATGGCAAGGAATAATTAGTTAAATCTATTCTCTCATCGGGGAGGGAATGTATGGTAATTTTGCTTTCGACTTTTAAAACAAAGATTTAAGTATTTAGGATAACGTAACAAGTACTGATCCTTGGTCAGCTTGCGATTTTGTATCGATCAAAATATTCTCGGCCATTCGTCCTTTCCGCTCTATTTTTCAATTGTACTACAAAATATATTGCACAGTAACTTGCAACGCGTATATAACGCCATATAAAATGGTAGCTTTAACATAACATTTCTATATAATGGACTAATGTATAAACATGAACGATATAACAGCATTTATAATAATAGAAATCTTATTACGTTAACAGTTAATACGTTAAGCATTAGATTGTTTGTCTTCAAACTTTTGCTAATTGTCGTTCAATTTAGCTGAGTTTTGCATTTTACCTAATGAGAACAAAAAAAGAGAAAAAAATTTAAGTTGAATGCTCTAAGCAAAACTTTAATGCCGTATTACTAATCAAAAATATATATTTTGTAGAATTTCCACAGGACAAAGGACTTCCCATAGAATTTACATGAACATTAAATATACAATACATGTATTCTTAATTAAAGGAAGATATTGACTGCTGCAGTATCTACGTCCATTCTCCCTTCCTTTGTCCTTTACTGGCTTCTATTGGTCCACACTTGAACATAACAGTTGAGAAATAAAGGTGAAACTCCACACATTAACTCTCAGTTGGCGGTCACAAATCGGTCAACAAGTATCTTACAACCTTAGTCGATGTCTAATCTGAAGCTTGATTTAAGGATAATATTTTCAGTAGCTGCTTAAAAGTTCAGTGCAGCTGGGCGATCAACATACCCACAAATGACTAAATACTTTACAACTTTTTTATAACGATTTAATCTAATGGACATTAGCATTCACAGCATGAAAAACCTGATCACTGATCACGAAAACCTTCAACAAATAGCAGTCAACGATTTTTATAATTTGAGAAGATTTGCTTTAAATTGAAGCAAAATTATTTTCCTTCTGGTGCCTAGCGACATATTATCTCTAATTTTAAGCATCACAATCACCTTCTTTTTACAAGTTCTTGCTTGCATGGCATCGTTTCCGAATCGTTCGCCTTCATTCAATTCAACCAATGGATCATATTGAAAAGTCTCCGCCATTTTGAGCTTCTTTTTGTAGCCTGCTCTTTTCAAATGACTCCAAACAGTCATGTGATTGATGTTTAGCGTCTCCGCTATTTCCTGACAGCTCGCGTGCCAGTCTTGCTCCACCAGTTACAAAATTTCATCGACTTTTTCAGTAACTGCGAGGTGCATCTTTGACATCGAAATTTTCGGAACGAAATCGAACAAACTATTCCTGGGTCCTTCGTTCACTCACAGCATTCTCCCCGCACACTTCACAAATTTTTCGGCATGTTTTTGCACCAAGTAAAGTAAACAAGCATCACGGAGCGTTTTCCTTCAAATAGTCTACTCATTCTCAAATCAATATAACTTTCATACGACCCGAGCAAAGAATTAGAAAAATATCTTCATGAAAAAAGGTAAGCTGATGTTCATTTGAGACAATCAGGTGAGTATTGCCCGGTGTACAGGCATCAATACCATCCCGTGGAACAAAAAGGCGGAAAAATTTTCAACATGAGGTAATATAATATTTCAATTTCAAGGAGTAGTCACGTCAGCACTAGTAAGTACACTTTGATTGAAAATATAAAAATCGTTCTATTGATGATGATTACATGAATTAGTTTTGAGCCGTTAACGAAACAAAAGAAAAGTAACTAACTGGTTTAAAGTATTTACTATATACAGACTTCTACGCTGCATGATCTCGCTGATTAATACACAAGACATAGTTGTCGTATACGTTGCTTAAAGAATGTCATTTGCGGGAAACGCCACTTTTTCTGTTTATTTGCAGATAAACGCAAATCAGTTGTGTGTGTGATGAATGATTTAAAATGCGTGCAATATATTCGCAATTCGAGCCACAAACAAGTGTGATGAAGATGCAACCAATTATTAAATTAAAACTAAGTCGAGTTTCGGGGAAGCAAAGTTCACGCGTTGCGTCTTTAGGATTCAGTTATGTATTATAGCATACTTCAGCCTTATAAAATAATCGCTGGGACGAGAGCAACAACTGATCACAATTGAACAATTGAATCGATTATTAAAGCGCAGCGCCGACAATACGTCAAGAAACATAATTAGGCGATTTGTCAGATTAATTACAGCTTGGAAACGAGCTACGCAGCTCGTATGGGGAAACGCTAGCAATTCCGGACTCGAAGGTTGACGTTTATGGAATGAGCGTAAAAAGGCGAAACTTAAACGTAATGCGTTATTTTAGGCAAGGGTTTAAGGTTATAACAGCGCGTTCAACATAGGAGAGACGACCAAAAACACCTAGGCAGGATGTGGACAAATCTATTTAATACGGAATATACATGTATATACGTACGTGTGTGTTTGCAATACGGATACAACAATTTCGCAAGTTTATTAAGCCTGCGTGCTAAGCAAAGTTGTAGTTTTCTAAAAATTTATTAAGGATTTCTTATTTATTTCTTTTCTCTTTGGAAATTAATTTATTTATTTATTTTGCATTACAATAGCTTTCGATTTCACACACGTATATAAGATTTTGTAAATCATTCTCTTTATTAAATATAATCGCTTTTGCGACTTTTCACGTATAGAAGTTTGATTTTTGTTGTATGTGCTGCTTTGTGATGATGATGGTTGTTTGTCTGCGATAAATAAAAGAATTTGTGTAAAAGACGTTCTCTGATGCCATACAAGTGATTTCTAGTTTAGTTTGCTTCAATATTTGTGCTATTACTGCTGCTGTTGCTGCTCGTACCTCCTGAAAGGCATGGACGACTGATTGTGTTTTTATTATTTAATTTACGACTTTAACGCCTTAAAATAGGCTTCACATTTCGTATTGCATTTTATGGCTATTGAAATGTTCTTTTGCACAGTGTTCTAAATGAAGCAAAAAAAATTTATATAACACGTTTATATAGAGCAAATAAGAAAACTGTTTAAGACAGAGCGTAGATCTTCGATGTGCATCGACAAACTTATTTTATTATTTATTTATCAAATTTTAATTAGAACTTTAAAATAATGTTGATGACCATTGAGATCAATGATGACTTCAATCAATACTTGTTACAATTATCTATTTAATTCTTAAAATGGTTCGATTTCCACGATTATCACTATTAGGTCAATGTTCGTAAGTGGATCTCGCTCACCTTCGGACTGGAGAATCGGATGGCATCTATCCTAGGACCAATTTGCAGTGTCGCACTTTGCATATGCGAACAACAAATATGAGGACAGCAAGACGACACCAGAGTGGAATCGATTAAGATATTAGTAGTGACCAAAATTATGCATAATTTTTAATCAAATGCATTGGCGATTGGCCTCCCACCCTGTTTTTCGGGAATTCCTTAATAGAGTATACATTGTATAGTAGTATTTGACTAAGGCGAAACCTGTAAACCATACCGTTAAAGGTAACTATGTAAAAATCATTTATTTATTCCATAACTTTAAGCTGCTAACACCATTCTCAAATAAAAAATTCCTTACGACTAATGAATTTCAGGTTGAAATGTCTCACACTTTATTAGTGAAATTATTAGCGAGAATAATCTCAAGCTTTGCAATTAAACTTGTCCCCTGAAAATCAACAGAGAGAGTATATAACTAGTTATACCTTTGGTTTCATAATTTTTGCGTTTAGAAAACTTAAATCGCGCCAGACGTACACAATAGCTGACAAAAGGTATCTACTATCCAGCTATATTTAGGTTAAATCATGCCTTTTGATTATCTTCCTAATTTTTGCAACTTATTACGGTAAATGTAACGTGTTATGTAAATGCAAAGGAAAGCAGTATCTGGAACGACGAACTAACTATATGAGGGCACTGTGTGCAGGGAATTAGGCAAGCGTGCTTCTCGATACATGTAGAATAACGTATTCAGAGTACATGAAACATAACCTAAGCACTTTACTTAATTGAAGCGTAGGATGTATACGCAAACATACTACGATAAGGAAAGGATCATTAAATCAACTGCGCGGAGGAAGGGATTTTTAACTCTGAACACATTCAGAAGAATAGCACTCATGCGTATTCGCGATAACATAAAAATTATTATTGCATAGAAAAGACTAAGCAATAGTTTCCGAATTTCAACTCATTAAAAAATAGGAATGAGAGATTTTATCTGCTTTTTGCGCTTAATCCAAGAATTTTAAGGCCAAATTTGTTTTAATAAAAATTTGAGATTGAGAGACAGATAGAAAGACGTTTCGTACACCGATTGTCATGTTCCCACTAGCCAAGAATATATAGCTCACGGGGACTCCAATGTAACTATGTAGACTTAACAGACATTCGACAAACTATTAGTGAAATCTTTTCATAAGAGCTTAACGTTTGTGTTGATCTGTTTTGAGGTTATTTGTGTCATCTTATTTGTTATAGTTGCTTTCAATCTTTAAATTTTTCATAAAATGCCACTTTATAAAGGAACAGAGCATTCACAGCAATATTTGCAATACAGCCCTGAGCCTAAATTTGTGACCGTTATAAACGTTACCAAATAGAAAGATCAAAAAAATCTCATAACTGTTCCGAGCCAATAACGTTCACGCTGATGAACGGACGGATGAACGTAACCCGACTTTATCGGTTGTCTGCCGTTCTCCGTCGACGTTACGAAATGTTTCGCATAAGGTCTTCGACCGGCAAATAGCAAAAATTGAATGCTTCCAATATGTGGCTTAAATAAGGTGGGAAAATGGGAAAATGTCACGCGGGCCATCCAAAGAAGCAACTTATTCGGTTTGTATAAGGGCCGTCTATAATAAAGCCGGCCTATACGTTCGCACCCTATCATGGATGATCATGGATGCATAAGCGAGATATTCTTCAACTTTAATTAAATTTTATATTATTTAACCAAATAATGATAACAAAAAAAACACTGTTTGCTCGTCTATTAGTGATTATGACACACACGTTATACACACACTTAGACTTACAGATGTTTTTATGTCTGCATAAGTTTAACTGCATTGACAACCACTACCCAAATACTATTACTTATAAAAAGAGACTGAAACGCTTTAGGTCAGTACTAAATAGAATAGTTTTGCAAAGGCATTAGTATTAGTAGGAAATTTAAACATTAGTGTAATACACAGAGACGCATATAGAGACTATAGAGACTAAACACCCCATGGCAAGTGCAGTGCAATTGCACATTTTGGGTCATATTTCAATTGGCTTCATTTGTAATACAATCGCCTTATTAAAGCCAAGTGCATGCATGCATGCACATGCACATGCATGCGTGCATGTGTTTATATGTTTAACTGAATTTCTTTCTTTTTTTTGTTTTTGGGTTTTTCTTTTTTTGTTGAAGAGTTTGAAATCAAATAAATGGTCAAATCGATAGAATATCTGAGTAGACGAAAAAAAAGCAGGGTTATGTTCATTTCATTTCGTTTTTTGTCATTTTTCTTAAAAACTGTTACAAAAACTATATATCCTCGATCACATTTCATTGTCGAAAATTTTATGAAAATATTCGAAACGAATTGTAAATAATTGTACATTAGTTAGGCTTCGAAACCTCTTGTTTTTGTTTTTGTTTTTGTGTTTTTGTTTTTTTATTTCGAAAGATTTAATAATATTAAAAAGCCGTAATATGTGTGTGATTGCCAGTGTTTATCTAACTGAAATTATGGAAGACCTTTAAAACAAATAAGGCGTAAATACTTACATTAGAAAACAAACGTGCGATAGGAAGGTAGACACCTGTGCCCTCTATCTTATTTGTGCTTTATTATTCTTATATATATATATATATATATATATATATATATATATATATATATATAGACAGTTGTTTTTACTGTTTCTGTTATTTAAATCATATTCCTAGTATTGGTGAAATACAATACACTATACATTATACTTACAGGTCTGCTTAGGGGGCCGTGTATATCCAACCAAACCATCTATACATCCATCCGTCTATCCATCTAACCATCAGTCACAAGGGTATATTTCATTGATAAAGCTTCTTTTAAAATAGTCGTACTTTTCGTTTTACTTACAAATATATTTAAATACTTAGTAAAAAGAAAAACACACACACACTAATACAAGGTGCCATATACGTTATATGCGTTATATGCAAATGTAACAATATTTTACCATTAAAGAGGGAGGGATGGTCGGTGTTGATGAATATATATGAGTTCACTTAGTTGGCTACAATTCTACGATGACTATAAAAGCCAGATAACAGGGCGGGCAAAGCCTCAGTCAATTAATGCACGGTATACGCAACCGATAAATCAAAATTATCCACTCAGTGTACACCTAAATAATGATCATAACTAGAATTCTAAAAATGCCTTTTTTATGGACATGCAACATGTTTCGCAGTGTAATAGGAAAAAGCCAAAAAGAAAAAAGGGGAAAGAAACCGAGCAAAGTTAAATTGAAGGATACCTTGACATCGCATCATAAATACATAAAAGTAGCATACAATGCGTACAAAATAAAAAAAAAGTTAAAAAAAAAAAATTTAATAATTAAATTAAAAACATTTCAAATCAGCAATATTTCTAATTAATTAATTTTCAATTGCTTCTTTACTGCTCCAAAGTTCTTTTATTATCATTCATTTTTGTATATATAAATCGAAGGAGGACGTTCGCTTAAAACATAAATAAATAAATAAATAAATGAATAAATTAATAAATTAATAAATAAATAAATAAAACAGAAACCAAATCCGATGACATTTCAATAATAAACTGAAGGTATAGTATGATTAAAGTGACACGATAAACGTTTGGAATTTCAACATGTGCTACCGTTATTAGCCATTCAATGCTATATTGGTTGCGTGGGCAAAACTACACCGCATACTGCGTGTATTTTGTGCGTGTGTGTGTGTGCGTGTGTGTTCGTAAAACATTCAAACAAAATATATTTACGATGAGGATTCTGAAAAATCTTTAAAAAATTCTAAATAAAAAGTCGACCTTTTTCCTTTTTTCCACTGCTGTTGCGCTCTAGTTCTTATTGCAGCTGCTGGCCACTGCACAAGATTAGATTATGACTCTTGTGCGTGTGACAGCGGCTATTGTGAGATACTAACCTCATCACACACAGGATCAACTTTATGCAAAAAATGGAATGCAACGAATGCATTAAATAGAACCGCTAATCAAATTAGTGAAATGCATGATTAATACTCTCTGCTCTCTGTTGCTCTGATGCACGCACCCTCAGACCGAATATCAACTTAATTCTTCTTAACTTCTAAACTTCTTAATTTTGATCGCTTCTAATTTCTAAATAACTAAATAATCTTCGTAAACTAACTGAAACTTTTGGAACGGCGGAATTATGTAACGATAATTGCAGCAAACATCGAAGAAGTTAATGGAATTTCTAACTTCCATTATGTGCGTTATCTTAGCCTTAAGCTAGTAAACTTGTTCCAAACTTTAATTTATATGATACACGCACACATCCGATCTAACCAATTTGCTACGCGCACAACCAATCAATCCATAAACACGCAATTTTTTCTAAACACGATTTTGTTACAACAAACATCAATGTTTGCTTTTCACACGATTTCGTCGCATTCTCTTCAAATTTTTAAAATGTTTTTTTTCCACTAAACGTGATCTTCTAATTGTAAATGCGGGTGCAGCGGGGCGTATGCTATTCTATTGTCAGCTAAAAATGTGAGATCGCATTACGTGTATTTCAACGACATTCCTGCACAGCGTTTTTCTGCGTCGCATGTTCAATGTATAAGACAAAGTAATTTAGGACAACATTTATTTCCGCACTTTCTCATTTTTGACTTTATTGAATTGGATTTTGTAAAGTCCTTTCTCGACAACAGACCACTTCCATTTACTTTGTTTGAGGTTACGTCAAAATATACACGAGATTTGCATTGTGTACCAACAGTTTTCCGAAAGTGCACGATCACCGTCCACAGAAGGCTCGACGCTCATTAATTTAAGGAGTAGTAGGGACGTATAATTCTGATTTAAATGACGTAAAAGGTAAATCAATTAATAAATATTGAGAAATGTTATTGATTTACTACCGATTGCTCGCAGCAAATTCATAAATCGGTAAAAGATTGCATTAAGCATCGATAGCACGTTAAAGCTTCAATACTGATTCTGCCTATATAGGGCCGATTGCATTATTTGGTAGAGTTCATATAATGCAGGAAACGCCTTATATTTCTTAAAGCTGAGCATTAGCTCCATCGTAACTGTTGTGAATGGGCTTGAAGTCGTTGATTATCGAAGCGATGTGTCGAGTAGTGCGTTTACGGCGATCCGTAAAATATGCAGCTTGCTTGCTACGGTGTTGTGAGTGTAAAATTTCTCGAACATAAAATTGCTATCGAGTGACATATTGAAAGCAAAAATGAAATAAAATATTTTCACAAAATGCACAATGCTGTTACACTTAATATATATATATATATATATATAACAGGTTACCCAATCTCATTGAACAGCGAACACAGAAAGTGAAAAATTTAAAGTAAAATACTGATTTTCGATTCGAGTTTGTCGGTTGATGTCGCAAATTAGAAAATGGAGGTGGAGATGGAATTTACAAAAGATTTGGAAAAACCAAAGATAGAATTGGATGGATAACAGGAGTACAGCAAGCTAGAAAGACTGAATCTTTTATCCGTATATCACCGTTATCCTAAAAACGACTAAAATCTTCATATCATCTTCATCATATTAGATTGGCGTAACTGATTTTTTCTACTTTCTAGAATAAAAGTGAAACCTTATATTGTTTATAAGTAACGAGCCAAAAAAAAACACGGATATTAAAGTTATTCTCAGTTCATGTGGTACTGCAGCCATGTCCTCCAACCGACTTAGTCTATTTTCAATACCAAACTGCGTGCAAGGACTTCCAGCGTTTTTGCTAAATTTGAATCCGATAGCTTCATTTTTGCGACCAGAGGAACTTTTAAAGTAGACATTATACGGACGGACAGACGGAAATACATACACTTTCTGGGTTCTCTGAAACTTGCTTCTGGGTATAGCAAACATGTTGACAAAATGAGCCGATACCGATACCCATCCTTCGATGATGGGTACAAAAGATTCAGCTGACCAATAAAGAGAAATTCGAAATCTCAAATGAACACTCAAATGAATTATTAAATTTTGTTTAATTAGGTTCTAATTTCTTCTTTTGTATTGGTTTAGTCACTCCTATATCATGAAGTTTATATTCCACACAAATATTAGCAAAGCAAACATTGCAAACGGTATGACTTTATTGGGGCGATGACGACTATTTTACATTGCATAGAATCTTTCGGCCCTTGCAGCCATAAATCTAAGAAGTGAATGGGGCACATTATATATTTACGCTCATATTTCAATTCAATGGTCACCACCATAACGTCTAGGCTCTAAAAGCTCTTCCTATTGAAGAACGTATGCTCATTTTGAATTGCCTTTTGCATGCCAATGTGCCTTTCGTCTACACATCCTATTACTGGTAAAATTTGGAAAAATGTTATAGAGAGTTTATGAAGGTGAGACTTTACACTCCTTACGTTGACCCTTAACCACCTTTAGCTTAATTTGTCTTACACTTAATAGAGTATCCTTTGCGAAATTGCACCCTGAACTCCTACACAACCAAATAAATTAGTTATTTCTATATTTCTGATATCTAAGTTAAACTTTTGCACGTACTCAGTTGCTCGGTTGCTTCAGTTTATATTTAGATAACTTAGATAAAATAAAAATAATTTACTTGGATTATTGTTTTTGTTTCATTTTACCTTCTTCTTTTTCTTCTTCTTTGCATTTATTTGCAATTACAATGTCATTCACACGCACTTTTCTCGATTCGATAGCAGTCGAGCCCAAAGTAAAGACCAAAATCATTCCTTATTAAATTATTTTTACGAATTTTTATATATGAAAATAGCGAAATGCCAGGGATAGTTTTGCAATCGTCAACGCGGATTCGAACTGAAAAGTAAAGACATTAACGAAGAGAGAAGAATCTTTTCGTCGTTCTTGTTGCTTGAGCTCTTGAAGCGTAAACATCGCCCTGTTGGTAAGATATGAGAAAGCTATAAACTAAACTATTTTTTCTCTATTAGTAGCTGAAGTGTTAAAACCGCTCCGTGGCGTAGGGGAAATCGATCGAGAATTCGGGAAAAGGAAAAATGTATTCGATAGCTTATAAAAAAAACAAAATCGATTTAGTATACTATATATATGAATACAATATAAGGCATATGAATATGAATGAATATACCTGCACACACATATGAAATTAACTGATTCGAGAAAAGCTTAATAAGTACATGCACCTGAGAATTCGCTGAAATTGCCTCAGTAATGTAACGAAAGGGCGTAAAGACGGTAAGTACAAGGTTAACCCGAAGGATAGCCGGTGGCAAACCTCAGTTCTCAATCGAGCTCCGAGATATATAAATTTTCTTGTGAGCAGAACCTCCTAGGTCGCTGACAAGCGAAACACGAGCGAGAATTTTCTCTTTACATAATAAAAATTCGCATCGAAAAGGACGAATAAAGCGGCCCCAGTTGACGAACAGTGTGCTGAACTTTGAGGTTCCACTAACTTCGTTTCATAACATTTTCAATGCCACTTTGCATATTCGTTCCAACTAGGCGGTCTTCCTTTCACAGCTTATTTTTAGCTGTATTTAAGTAAAATTCCATAATTATACCCTACACCACTTGTGGTACAGGGTATATTAAGTTTCAACGAACGCATGTAACACGCAGTAAGACTTACGATAAATCCACCATTTATTATACCAATCGATTCTATGTTTTAAGCCTGTCTGTCCGTCTACCCATATATGCGTCTGATGTCTGTCCATATAAATATGTGTTCAGGCTGCAGACTGCAAGTCTCAAAATATTTTGACGAAATTTGATACACAGACATACCTTGGCCCAAGGACGAACGCTGTTGAAAATGGTTCGGATCGGTCCACATTTTCGACCACTCAACGTATAACCCCTATTCTGAAAAGTCGTTATAGGGGTAAAAATTTCAATTTTCAAAATTTCGCGGTAATTTCGCGGTGGCTAGGTAACAGTATTTCGGTATTATAAATTGGTGTGGAAACTTTGGATCGGCTGGGGAAATTTTTTAAACTCTCTCGCGTATAACCTTTTCCAATATTTCATGGTGAAATTTACCTCATAATAGTAAATTGACAAAGAAATCTATCTGCCTACTGAATTTGGACCACGTACGTCTATTTATTGGATGCCACAACAACAAAGTTAAGGGAATTACACAGATCTATTTCTTTTCTGGCCCCATTCCATATAAGATATCCCATGAATAGTAAAACACGCTTAGTGTTTAATATTTTATGATTAAAATTAATTCATTTTAGCGTTTGAGCAAAAAAAAATTAACTTAAAAAATTAAAAAATTAAATTTTGAATCACATAGGTCTATTTTTTGGACCCTAACATGTATAGGCGCCATCACGAAAAGCAAACTCTTATACGGGGAGAAAATCTAACCTTTTAATATGAGGGCTTTCATGCCAGTTAGGGCTTTGCGCGATAATAATGTGCACTTTTTGGAGTATTATTACCGAAACGAGCCAATAACGATACTAGGCAAAGTGGTCTAGGGTGTGTAAAAGTCAGCGTTGCTTGACTTGCTCAATGTTGCTTCTTAATTGTTTTTTCAATATATTGACAGTGTGAAATAATGAAATATCGGCCTCAAGTTTGTCGGCAACCAAAATTATTTATTATGCGTCAAGGACCCATCAAAACAAATAAAGCGCGTAACTTTTATAAATAAGAAAACCTCAGTCAGAATTTATTATTGGCATGGTAATATTTGCATAGAAATCACTACAACCAAATCGAAACAATGTAAGAAAATTATTCATTTATTTATAACAGTTAATAAATTTTAAATATTAGTGGCAATTATTGTTATAGTTAACAATGTGTTGAAATGTATTAAGTATTTCTCTTAGCACTTATTTTGATTTCAATAAGAAAACCAATTTATAATTATAAAGCTTAACGAGAATTAAACTGCGTTCCAAGGAAAGTGTTTTGTTATAAGCTTGATTATTTTTTACACTTTCAACATGAAAACGAAAATTAATGGACTTGCCAGATGATGTCCATCGTTCAATGCGAATTCACTGATGTTCGGGCCTAGTCGCAACAATAACAACAATTTAATTATACAAAAATATATGAAAAGAAGGCAATTAATCCGCTTATATAAAACTTCTTCAGATTCTTATCCGCCTTATGATGTTTCGCCCCTTCAAATAGCTACTGGGCGCAGTTCTTGAATTGAATTGGGTCGTTGGCGACTAAAGTTTCTGGCCAGACCAATTTTCCGTTCATACTTGCTTCATACAAAATTATTTTAATTGATAAAAGTGATGTCGCGAGGTTATTCTGTTTCCCGTTGTAATCCTTTTCCTCAGTCTCACTCTTATTCGGTTTCATCAATGTCTATTAGCTTCGGATGAGTTCTTTCGAATTAATATTTTATTTGTTGTTGTTTGTTGTTTGGCTCTCTTGCCAAATGTTTTTCCCGAAAATTTTGGCAACTTCTTTATACACATATATATATATATATATATTATTTATTATATTTACTTTTTTTTATTATGTTTTTAAGTTTTTATTCCATTCAATCTTTTTATATATCCATATTTTTCTCTTTCAAAAACAAAAAAAACTCAAATGTTTTATATAATAAAATTGTTTCAATAACAATACAATTAAATGAAAGATAAAACACGAAATCTGTGCAAAATATTTTGCCGTGCAAGAATAAAAACCATATTTGCATGACGTCGAAGTGAATTTAACCTTTACAAAGCTTTAAAAAATATATAAAATTCCAATTGTAATTTAAAAAAAAATGAATGATAAAAGTAGGGGCAGAATCAAGTGATTGCTGACGGGTTTTTTTTTGTTTTTTGTGTTTCTGTTTAACCCAATGTGTTTAACCCAATATGTTAACTAACCTCGTAGTTGTCTGGCTTGCAGAAGCAGCTTTTGACTAACAGCGAACACCATCGTCAATTCCTGGTAGGTTAGCTGCTATTTTTTTTATTACTTTTAGTGAGCCCGCGCCATAAGGGGCAGTTGAGGGCGCAAACGCTGAAACCTACTGTTCTGATGAGGGTTCTTCTTACGATTGTTATGTTTTCATTGTGTTTTGTGATAATGTTGATAGAGAAAAGATTCGCCTGACGTCTGATCTTCTTTCCTTTCAATATATCAAAAATCTCAATTTAAAGGATTTAAAATAGCTAAAAACTATAACCAATGGCAGAGCCAAACTCCCTTTTAACAATGCGCAAAATGCAAATAATTTTCTAAAGGTTAATGATCTTAATACATGAAGTTTAGAAGTGTATATCTCTCGGAGCTTCGCTGAAAAATTTTCCAAGTATCCGAAAGATTTCAATATTTCATATTAACGAAAATAATTTTGCCAAAAATAATGCCCAATCTGATACTTTAATTAAATCGGTGACGCGGTCACATCCTCAAGATCCTAATGACAGTAACAGATTTATCCCGACAAACAGTGTCAAAATTGGTTTTAAAGGAATATGTTATCCCCAAAACAATAACTTTTAATTATTGTATACTTCATGTCGATTATTTTATACCTACTTTTAAACAATGCTTTAAATATGATAGGACTGGCGGCAATGCCAAGTTCTACAAACACGCAGAGAGACTACGCCTCAATTATGGAATATCTCCTGTCTGTCCGCCAATGAAGTGCTCTTTTATTAAATATCTGGCCTGTGCTTCATCTTTCCTCAATAGCCGAAGCAAAGATTGCCCGAAGCGAAAACGTGAATACAAAGAAAAATATGTTAACCCGTTTGAATGCATAAACAATATGGAATAGGAGGAACATTTTCCTCTTATTAAAATTCCTTCCCCTCCACAAAATATGAAAAATGTGTGTGCTGATGTCAATAAGATCCTTTTAAAAAAAAGAAGATTTTAGTGAGGTTGTTAGACATAAATCTCATCTTTCGAAACCGTTAAATCTCAACAGTCAAAATAATCTTCTGATCCCTAAAGAAACAACAAATTTTATGAATAAGCACAAGAGTACAGAAATTGAAAAGGTGCTTAACGATATTTTCATAACTTTCGCTGCTATTGATGGACTGGATTCAGATGGACTTACAAAATTTGCTGAAAAAATAGTCGATTTTCAAATCTTCTTACGACTTGCTCCAACAGTCTGAGTCTGAGTCCACTTCACTGTTAAATCTCTTACATCACTAAAAAAGATGATCTTTTTTACAAATTAATATTCAGACCTTCAGACGCAACGCAAACACTTCAGATTTTTTGTAAATTCAGAAAGAGCAAATTTCTGCATATTTAGTGAAATTTTTTTATCGTATCGTACGAAAATCAAATCTGAAAATCTCAAATTACAAGTCTGTCTTTAAATGCCACCCTGATCGTTATGGTATTGTTGCCATACTTATCAAAACATGTGTCAATTTCATACAAATTCCGTACAAACCGTCAGCTTATGTAGTTATTATAAAAAAAAAAAACAATCAGTCTAAGGCCCAATACAGTGATAGTGCCTGTATACTTTCCACCTAACATTCCATCCAAAAATCTTCAAAGATGAATTAGATAGGCTGTAATTTTTTGGATGGTCTTCATGGCATGGTTCTGGTTGGTGATTTTAACTCATGACACACCAGTTTTGGTGACTCGATTTCGAGTAACAGGGCAAAGGCCCTTTTCGACATAATAAACTTTACTTCTTTCGGTTGTTTTAATGAACGTGCTTCAACCTTTTCACACACTGACGCCAGTCCGTGCATTGGCATAGTTCGTTGGATCTGACTTTTTGAAATTCTACTCAATTAATTTCTCAATGGAAAATCGCGAGAATGTTTATCTAGGTAACAGTCGCCAACTTCCAATTATTTTTGTGACTGAGTGCAATGCAGTCCTAAAAATTAACGGCTTCATATCTCGTAAGTTGTTACTTGATCGCTTATCTAATGCTAACTTAGATTCTGATATTTCCTGAATTCAAAATGTCTTTCAAAAGGAAATTATAAACGGTAAGACAAATGTTCAGGTAACAAAACTATTCTCTCCAAAACCATGATGGAATGCCACCTTCTACTCTTTCAAAGAGTTACAAAGAGAATGGAAAGTGGCTGTAAGGAAAGCAAAAAGGTAGCATAGGACTCTTTTTAAAAAAAATATGGAGACTAATGGGAACAAGAGATATTTTTAGCATTTCTTAAATGGTCATCGTCAGTCTAAGAGAAGTTTTAATTTTCCAATATGGAATGAAGCCAACAATAAGCTATACCCAGACTTGCTTAAAATCAACTCGTTGACTGGAACCCACATTGCTCTCGTTCCTTAAGTTGGCATGTCGCCTTGTTGGTTTGACGAGCTTATGGTGGTTCAACGTAAAAATAAATCTTCTGCTGCACAACGTGACGGGATTAAATATGATATGGTCAAAGTTCTCTCTGATCTAAGTCTATCTGTGTCGTTGAATACTATAAATAAATGATGAATTAAAAACATCGTTCCGAATGAATATCGTCGTATAAAAATTGTTCCGATTACGAACGCCGAGATGAATATTGACGAGTTAGTTAATTACAGACCGAGAAGGGTATGAAACCAGAAGGGTATCCTTTTTTCTCCATGCACATACCTTGTCGTTCTTTTACATATCAAAAGTACAAATCTAACAACGTGTGTATAAATAATTGAATTTTCACAATTTCAAGGGAAAAGAAGGATGGAAAAAAAGTGGTGATGTTCTCTCTTGACATCAACAAAGCCTATGACTGTGTTGATCTGAGTGAATTAGGTAAAATTCTTAGTGAGTTTGAAATACCGCTTCATTTAAGATTTTGGATTTTAAATTTCGCTCCACTTCGTATCCTAGAGATGGGTTTTGACATGGTTAAGGCTCATGGGCAACTCCCGCAACGCAGCTGCCTTAGACCTGTTCTCTTCAATTTTTGTATGGTCAAGTTGCATCAACTTCAGGGTGGCAGTACACATATTTTCCAATATGCTGATGATTTCCTATTGATTTCTATTGGCAAATCTTTTAAAGAAGCAGTTGGAAATCTTGCTACTAAAGCTAATCTCATTTTTGACGCTTGCAAAGACCTTGACCTTAACTCCGATCCAAATAAAACGAATGCAATGTATTTTGAAAAAGTTTCCAGGAAGTTCGTACACCGAACCGAAAGACTTCCATTAATTTCCTCGGTAACGCAAGTTTAGTGGCCCAAGAACACCGCTCTGAATTTCTTAATGACTGTCAGTCTCGATTTAACTCGTCAATCGTACGAGGCTTTTCCTAACAAAAGCACTTACAATTTACAAATCCACTCAAAATAGAAATCCGCTCAAAAATAGAATTTTCCCTCTCCACCACTTGTAATCTTGCTAACTATGTTACTAAAAGAATACAGTCCCTTAAAGACAGACTGCTAAGACGATGTACGCGTCTCTTCCACTCCACATCGGTTTCCATTCATAGAGTCATATCTGATGAACAGCCAATCTCTGAGACAGCTTTACGTTTGACGGCTAAAGAAACTTTGAAAGTCAAAATTATCAGACCATCTTTTTTTCAGATGATAGTCTCCAGGGCATGCGAAGTATCCAGCAGCTACACAAGTTCTTATTTAAAATTTTATCGTATTTTCGGCAAAGTCAACCCTATCACAGTCTGGAGCTCTCTACAAAGTATACGTAAAATCTGAACCCTTTTGTATCAATAGCCAGCGTAAAAAAGAAGTTGGGTCTGCGAGCTACTTCGGGAATGACTTCAAAACAACGATTTTACAATATCTGCTACTGATAGCTCGGTTGGTCAAAGAGTAACAGGTTTCGCGGTGGTTAAGTACCCCTCGGAACTACATGGAAAATTCAAAATTCTGAAAAAGTTTTCTTCAACTTTGACTGGACTTCTAGCCAACACACAGGCTGCTCATCTTGCCATATCAAGTTGTATCAAAAGACTCTTGGCATTTTTGTGACAGCAAATGGGCCCTGACCCTGATTAAAAGAAAATATCCTCACAATATGTATGTATTTGAAATCCACAAGCTCGACTAGATGGAGAAATTCTCTCAATCAAATCTCCCCCCAAAGACGCCTTCCGTCTAATTCGAAATATCATGCAAGTCTGAAAAGCCAAGTATCGAAATATTGCAAGATCTAATGAAAATCGTCTTTTCTATAAAATCAACCCTTTCATGACTTTCAAACTTTCTTCTAATGCCAGCTTGATCACATGGAAGATTAAGGTGCTCAAGATACTCGCGTGCAATCACGGGTATGGCAAAGTTTATTTAAAGATGGTTGACGGGTGTCATCTAATTTATGTGATGAGAGTCACACGAAAGAGTCAGTTGACATCTTATTTTTATATGCAGTCAATTCGGCAACACTAGAGTCTCATTTGAAATTTTTGGTATCTATCATAATCTATATCAAAACTTTCGTACTCGCGATAAAACTCGTCTTATGCAACTAAATGCGTTTATTAAAACTGCTGACTTCTCCTATCATAAATATAGTTAAATTTTTTGTCTTGCCAAATAGTATTTTCAAAAATTTTTATAATTTCATGAACCAATAATTCCTGCACAGCCATGTCTCGATATCAGTCCTTTGGACTAATGAACTGACTGGACTCTTACAATTTGTATAATAACTTATCAAGAGAGATTAAGAGCATTGCATCATTAATGAATCAATTGTAACCATCATGTGATCGGCATCCACTTTTCTCTCTGTTATCTGAAACTCGTAAAAAATATGCGTTAGAAACTCATAACATTACTGGAAGCATAAGTCTTATCATTTATGGACTGAACCCATTTTTTCTTTATACATCAACAAAACACAAAAAAAGGTTTATATCAAAAACAAAATAAAATATATCGGCTGCTTACCGTCCTGCAAAGTGAAATGATTTTACTCGTCTTTGTGTTTGTATGGTCTTGGTATGGCCCGCAATTCTTTTGCTAACTCTTTTAATATTTTATCACGCGTTTTTAAATAACATTACTAGGCGTCTTGAAGACACAAGGAAACAAAAAACGTAGTCACCATCTACTTCAATATGAATGGTTCACATTGAAGTTGTCGTCCAGCATTCTCGTTACCAAGCTTTCATCGCCATCCACGACAGCCAAAAGTGCCTGGTTGCCAAAGTCCGATGGTAGCCCTTTTTCGGGCTTATCTTCCAAGTTCGTGTAGGCAGATTTGAAACGGGCAAATGATTCCCTCCATAGCCTCTGCTGATTGTGCCCTCACCGAAAAGTTCGTTGAAATCGCGAAATGACTGCGCTGCTTTCCATCCTTTCTCAAAGTGGTACACCTTAATATGACGAATATGAGTATGATTATCGACACGCATTCTTGTAATCTGAAAGTAGAAGGGTATTTTCATTCATAAATTTATAAGATATTGAAAATTTTTGATTAAATTATAGCGCATCGAAGAAACGCCTGATAATTATGCACCTACGCAATAGTATTAATTCTACATCTATTTACCCATATGAAATCAACGATGCACTTTCGATTCCTAAATTGGTCATATTCTTGCTCACTTGCTCGGGTCCTGATGGTAAATTTTCATTCAATGTCAAATCGTATTCCGCTTACCTCTGTGACGTTTATCGGCTATTAAGTCTGTCAATATATAATAAACCATTTTATTTATTTTATTTTTCTTTTAGCATTTATACAGTTTCGTCATCGAACGGGCACGGTAAGCTCGTACATTGCCACCATCTCGAATTGCCATAGATAAATATTATGCTTATTAACCTGCCGTCGCTTGGAAAATGTAAGCCTATTCTAAGCCTTCGGTTTACTGTTAGGTTAGTAAGGAAAAAATATGATTAATAAACCAATTAATCGGCTCACCGGCTAATTAAATGAAAGCAGTTTCAAAGAATTTATGTTAAATTTATTATTCGAACTCTACAAAAAAACCTGAATAATATATACGACTGACGTGTCTTTATCGGCTATATTAAAGCGGTCATACTCGCTCTAAAGCAATTCAGTATACATATAATGTCATTGTTAACTTTGCTGCATAAACTTTGAAGCGAATGCATTGATACGCTTGTCAGAAGCATTATTCTCGCAAAGGATATGTTCTTAGATAAGTCAAGTGTGTTGAATACAAAAAAGATTTCAATTTTTGCTTGTCGGGTCCAGCACATCAGCCTCTACTTATTGAAATCCTTGCAAATGCTGTATTTTGTTGTGGCTTAATTTAATTATATATATATATATATATATATATATATTGCAAACCAGTCGAAATTATGTATAAACGACTCCTGTTATCAACGTCAGCTAAGAAATTCACAGAGATTGTTCGATATTGATTTGAGAGCAATCCTAATAGGAGAGATTAATACTCGAACAGGCGCTGTGCTTCTTATGCCAGTTGCATCCCTGTATTGAGACACAGCAATTCTGGGATTATATTGAGATTCGTTGTTTTTATAATAGAAAGAGGAATTATCTCCTTGTAAACCAATGCACTTTTCATGTTTATGGTTTAGAAGTATGTTTTAGAGTTTAGAGTGTATAAGGCATTATGTCACAAACGAAAGGACAAGGGCAAGGAATCTCATTAATCGGTGGCTTCATTTTCATTCTGCACTCCTGAATGGGCCCAATATATAGTACTTTTTTTGCCAAAACTATATTGAAATATTCCCTTTTTCTAAAATTTTGCGTTTCCGATGAATTTTGCTCGTTTCCAAACATGATCAATCAAAACTGCATGAGCTTATTTTCAGCTCTGTATTCTACACTTTATTACCAAGAGCGGCCACTATACTAAAATTATCAATTTTTACAAACAATCTTAAATTTTTTCCACAAAATTGTTAAAAATTTTACAAGTAAACATTTTTTCAAGTTTTCAGAATTATTTTTAGAAAAAAAAAATTTTAGATATATTTTTTGTCGTCTACAAATTAAAATTTAAAAAATTTTAAAAATTTTCCATTGCAATTTTCATTTAAAGCTTTTAATAACGATTCATTTGCTTAGAGGTCCAGCAGTGTAATTTGGCGGAAAGTAAGTAAGTAAGTATCTACACTAAAAGAAAGAACGGGGGGAGTGGAATGAAAGCTTACGCCGTTGTTATCGCAAAACGAGAATAAAAAACAGTAAGAAAGTAACAACATTTTTGCAGAATCTTTTTGACTAGACGTATAAGCCATCCCCATTGGCTTAGTTCAATTTATTTCAAAAAGTCAAAAAAATAGAAAAAAAAACAGTAAAGTAAATTAAACAGCAGCCTCGAGAAGCTAGTGCTCTTTTCATACTCTTCTTTTAAAACTGAATACTAAACCTAAATTGCAAACACTTAACAATCAGCCGCACCGACGAGATCATAAGCATTCATTATTGAATATATTGAATAATATATAATATTGACTTCCAATTATCCCAAGCAAAAAGAAAAAATTTTGCTATTAGCGGTAGATTGGGTTGAAGAATAAGGTAAGTGAAAGATGTGAACTTTCTAAGGTTTGACGAAATGAAGCTCCCTTGTCATTCGAACACTTAAATTATTTATTAAGAGTTTGACCGAATACGTTTTGAGATGTTTCATCACTAAACTAGCAAAAAACGTTAAAGAAAGACTATACAACTAAAAATCCCAAAAATTTGAATTGTATTAAATAAATACATGGCAGAATTAAAACTATTAAATACGAAACAGTTATTATTAAACCTGGCAGTTTTTAAGTGACTCCAAGAACACTGATATTTTCATTAATTTTGTAGTAGTTAGTCCAGCAGTTTTTATGAGGGTGATGAGCGGCATGTTACCATAGGGAAGCGGATGAAAGTCCTGAGCATGGCATATAATTTTACGTTCTTTCCACTAACTGCTGCGACATTCAATTCAGATTACGGGTGCACCAGCGCAACAGTTAAAATCTGCTTCACGTTCTACTTCTGCGAAAACAGTCGTGCTTCAAGAGCAAGTATTTTCTATCAGCTCCCATCATATACTTCACAATAGGCATATGAAGTTGATTACAAAGAATAGAAAACCCTCATACAGGATACATGGGAAGACCAAAGTGTTCATTGGTTGCTTGTTGCCATTGATCACCTTAATGTTGATTGATATTGGAAAATTTCTTCAACCTTCTTTTCTTTCTTCATAATAGTAACAGCAAACCGTAATTCATCTGATTGTTGACCTTAAAGCTATTCATAAATTAATTATTGTCGCCATGCTTTTCTCCTATGACTCTAATCTTGAGAGACATTTGGAGTTCTAATATGTCACAAGTACGAAAATATATGGCAAACGAGTCAAATATATATTTAATGCAATAAAACCTAGTGGAAAAACACATTAAGCAGAACCACACCTGAAAAGTGGCGTAAAAACCTCGTTACTGTAAAAATTTTGTTGTAAAGACAAGTGCGATAGGATTTGTAGTAATTGTTGCTTTATTTTATTCAATTATACATATCGACCATACATACGTAATAAGATTAACAACATATATGATTTCAGGTTTTCCATTTTCTTTTTCTTCTGTGTTCAAATTGTGTAAAATACTTAAACGCTAAAGCTTTGCAAAAAATAATAGTAAATAATAATATTATTGATGTTAGGAATGAGCAAAAAGAAGTGTGCTTAAGAGGCTTGTACAGCTAGTTTTTGTGATGAACTCATTTTATCGCCCAAACTTAAGGCCATACCCTAGAATAAAAACGACAAAAATAAGAAAATAATAAGAGAACATTTAATTTTTACTCGTGAAGAAAATAAAAAGTAATCTCAACAGAATAATTTCTCTAGCTTATATATATATATATATATATATACATAAAATCAGATTTCCACTTTAATAGGCTCCATCCTACACACGTATTCAAAATTGTGAATGACTTGCAAAAATAAACGTCTCTGACAATAGACATGAATTTAAAAAAATTAATCATAACTTACGACAACTATTATAACATAAGAAAACACAAATTCATATAATTTAATTTAGATTATGGTAGCAACAACAATAGCAGGACTCACTTAGAAAAAGAGGGATAGGTGATGGTGTTTTATCACACATATGAACAGTCTAATAAGCATTCTCCGTCGAGAAATGCTCCCGATGGGAGGCTGTGATGCTGTAATGTTTGCCAGTGCGAAAAAATACCATTTTTTTATGTTTTTCGTCACCTTTTGTCTACAACAACGGCGATCAAAAAACAATATGTAAGTAATAGGTGATAACATATTGCTGAAGAGCTCAAAGTGTTTTCTGAGTCAAATGAATTCCTGCTAGGAAGTTGCAGTCTAATGTCTTATCTATTTATTTAAAACTCCTCTAAAAAACTAACAGTTTTCTTTAGTTCATTTAAAACAGTTTCCAAAGAAAAAAACATGTTAATCTATCTTCGTTCGAGACGATCGCTGAGCAGATATGCGACTGAGAGCGGTTCTATTTATTAGAAAGAAATTAAAAGTTTAGAATAAGGCCTTTGGAGTTGATCTACGGGATTTCGCAATAAGTAAAATGTGCGATTTCGTCTCTCTCCTCAAATAGAATCTTTGACGAAAGAGAATAAGAAAGCATACGTAAACATATCAGAGCATATTTATGGTCCTGGAATTGCACATTGGAAAAAATAAACAATATTTTAATAAATAAATTTACAACCTACAACACACTTCAAGACATCAAACGCGTTCTTCTCAAAACACGATTTTTTAAAACGGCAAGTAGCATAACTGCGACAATTTTCCTTCCATTCTGAAGAAAAGATTTACAAAAATTAATATTTTCATATATATGGACTTCGCTAGCTATAGGCATATAGACTACATGATTTTTATACCCATCATCGAAGGATGAGGGGTATATTCATTTTGTCAAAACTTTTACAACGCCCAGAAATAAGCACCAAAGACTCCACAATTATTCTTAATCAGCATCAAATCTTAGATCGATTTAAGCATGTCCGTCTGACCCTCTGTCCGTATGTGTAATATCTGTTGTAAACATTGTTCTGGCTGCAAAAATAAAGCTATCAAAATGGAAAATTGGTTTTTTGCTTATTACTCATAAACTATGGCAAATACATATACAAAAACTTGTACGCATATTCTGTAAGCGATTCTGTAACACAAAATGAAAAAAATTTACCACGTCTGCCCAATGTATATGAAAATTGAATTATTTTTCCAATACTTTTATAACGCGCAAAAACAAGCTTTAAAAGGTCCATTAAGTATATAGTTTCTTGGCCAGTTTCAAATTAGGAAAGCACCTAAACATGTCCGCATGTTCATATGTCCATCTGTCTGTTTGTGCAACTCTATAGTAGTGTGGTAAACATTCTCCCTTTAACAAGAACAAAGATATCGCCTACAAATTTTCAAACAAACTTTGAATTGACCTAAACTTTTCAAAGGACAAGCCTACAACGTTCACATGCCTCTAGAACAAAAACTTTTATTTTGAAAATAGAAGAAATCAACTGCGTTCACTCCATATTAAAAAGCACTCGAATTTGTTTTTTCTTTTTTGCCTTTTTGGGGTAAACGATGATGGGTATAAAAGATTCGATTCTGACCGAATATAATTTTCTAACTTGTTTTCTTTTTTATTTGTAGATCCCAATTTGCACCGCTTACACCGCCTACCGCCGCCTAAAAGGCAATATTCGCAATATATATGCAAAGTTTTCGAAATATTTTTTGTAATGCAAGAATATATTGTTAACCGTTCTGAATGAATTAATATTCTATTAACTTTCCTTCTATCTCAGAAAAACGGTAATACATATGTTCTTCTTTTTGAGCTGTTACAGCGATGTTATCCTTTAACCCAAAAACGTGTCTGTGGTGAAAAGGATTTTTTAGTTCTTCGAAACGCTTAATATCTGGATGAAGGTAAATGATGAAATTTCTCTTTGCAAACCTACTCGGCGTGAAAGACGTTCGCAAGCTCCTTATAAAAAGATCTTCCTAGAAACCGGTATTGCCTTTTTAAAGTAGCAATGCAAAGAAACAGAGAAGATGGCTCAATGACTTGAATCTGTGCATTCCATGGGGACCTATTTTAAAAACAAAATGTCGGCCAAAACTTACAAATCTTTTTTTAACAGCGGTTATTGCTCTAGTTTCACAGCAATCGTCGCATCCATCCTCCGACAGATTTTTAAATATTCTTAGATAAGTTAATAATATTAATAAACAAAAAGTAAAACTAACCTGACTCTTAGCGCGTATCCTAATATGGCCAGTTACCTTAGAATCAGGATCATCAATCGGCTTTTCAATGCTTAAATTGGCTAAAGCATTTTCACCAAAAATGGACCTGTTTTAGGCATAAATGTTTATTATAATGGAAACTGGAGACATAATATAAGACAAACTTACTTTGCATACATGTTAGCAGCCATAAAACCGCATTGACCCGATAAAGCTTTTTCGGGCGTTAAACATTTCATGTTTGTGCTTTTAAGCAAGTGTTTTAAATATTCATGCAAATCGGTGAAGGTGGTATTAACAGTAACCTGCGCAATGTAATTTCTTAAAAATTTTGTGGACTGAGAGTTTCATAAGTAATCCTTTACCTTATTCTCCCATTCGAAATCTTGCCACATTTGCCGGAATTCAGTATCAGTACAGGAAGCCGGTATTATATAGTCCATGATGTCGATGTGGGTTGTATTTAGCACAACCACATTAGTATTAATAGAAGTATCGTAAACTAAATGGCAATGAGGGATAGTATTGGTTAATTTATGTATTGAATAAATTAATTTTTAGCATATATATGACAACCGACGACGGACCATGCAACCATATGTTCTTAAAAACAAGACAGAGATTTAAGATTTGTAAAGAAGCATGAACATAAAAACGCTTGTATGCTTGCAATAACTTTATTTTATCATTTAGAGGTTGTAGTGTACTACGCAACTAATCAATATCCAAGATAGACTACGCATTTAAAATACGTGATCCAGTTAGCATATCACTACAGTAGCGAAATTTAGTTAGTAGTTGTTCGCAACTTTAATTATGTTAAGAATATTGAAAACCATTTTTTCAGCTGGATAGCGTTATTCCAATATCTTCTTAATTTCACCCAATTGTATCACGATGTATTTTTTAATGTTTCTAAACTACCACTTTGGTAAGGTCTTGTCAAAATGTCCCTTAACTTTAACGGGAATGCATAGCGTGTCCATGTTAACAAAACAGTGGAATGTGGGCTGAAAAGTTGATATTGTTGTTTTATGCTTTTCAGTGGGGTGGTCACGGTGGTTAAGCAGTCGTGTCAATCTTCTAACACATTCCAAAGATCATTGTAACTTACTTTGAGAAAATCGAGATCAGGAATGGAAATTTTCGTGAATCGAGCGAAATAAATAGAAACCAAACACGCTGGTATACGTGATACGGTAGAATGTTGCAAGAAAGAACTCACAAATATATTGTGTTTCAGAAACTATTTCATTCACACTTAAATCTCGGAGCAAGATGATGCTTCTTTGTTAAACAAATAGTTACTATAAAATACCTCAGAAATGGAAACAAAGAAATTATATTCAGTGTAGGCGTATTTTTTATAGCCATCACATTTAACTTAAGGAAAACTGCAAATCTTAGATGTCTTTACTCTATAATGTTCTGTGGACGTCACCGAACATTTCATTTTTGAACATATATTGTAGTATCAAGCTTAGAATACACGTTGTGACGATTCAGAATAGAATACTTGTCAAAAATATATATACTTTATACAGTGTCTGAATGTTCCTTCCTCGGAGTGCAAATGGTTATACTCTATGAAAATGAATATACTCTTATTCTTCGATATCGAGAAAGAAGAAACTTTTTCTCCTTTGGCTAACTTACCGATGTTACCAAATATAATACCATTTTCAGTTGAAGATACTTTAACGTTAGCCTTAATATTGCAAAAATCATGAGGAGCTAAAACAACTGAATGAGGTCTTTCCACCAATTTCAAATCACCCAAAGTGGCTAATTCCAAAGTACAATTTTGCAAAGTATCATCTGTAAGCAAATATTAATGTAGACAATAGTTAAAATCAATAGACAGTCTTACTTGTCTGGTTAACAATCAAGACATCTAAAACAATATCGTATTGGTTGACATTGACGTAAGCTTCAGCATATACTGGATCCGAGAATCCCGTCAATTGTGTAACTTTATTTAATTTATTATTGGGTGAAGTAACGTCACTTAAATTATTTGACTTTGTGCCAGCCAAAGCTTGGTTCAAACTCGACTCAAATACGTTTTCACCCAACTGACTTTCGCGGCCATTTGATAATTGTGCGAAGACAACTGGATCATCTGGCTGTACTTTAGCAGCGGCTTTTTGTTTCTCCCTAAACACCCGCTGGTCTTCTTCGTATTGGGCATCTAACATTTTCCCCAACGCTTCACGGCAGTAGCGTTCAAATACTTGCACGACATCTTTGGTGCGTTCGCTAAGTGTACGTAAGCAAATAAAAATACGGTCAGTATCATCGTTGGTGATTGGTTTGTTTGAGAAACCAGATCTACCCAAATGTAAAATCGAGCTCATTATAAGCATCACCCGAGTGGTAAGACGATTTTGGGCTTTCTGTAATAATGGAATTTTTTTAACTAGGCATTTGAAAACTAAAATTTAATGCGTACTGCATCGTCTTCCAAATCAGCATAACGTAAAGCCAGTTTGGTTAAAGTAGCCGAGAGTGCGGCACCAATAAAGAAATCCCCTGCCATCAGATATTCACGCAAAGGTGGGCGCTTTTCCTTTTTGGAAATCCTATTAAAGTTTTCAAAATTTTCCTCAATCTTTTTTATGCTCTAATCACATTAAACTTACGGAGCTAAGCTGAAAGCGCTTTGGGTAGCGTAAGTGCCATCTGAAGTGACTTTACTGTTGTTGGTGTTCGTCTGGCTTGGTTGACTATTATTGTTGCGGTGATTCATCATTTCTTCTTCTGTTTGGTCACCGGCTAAACGTCGTTGTTCCGCTTCCACCATAGGGACTTCACCCAATGTTTGGATGATAACCTCGATAACTTCTAATACTTGGTTTTTGTCGTTCACGTACTCTCCTAAGATCCAAACAGCAGCCCGATGTATTTTAGATGATTTAATTTGTGAAAAAGCCTCTATCAAGTGTCCAATAATCAAATTGCGCAACGATGGAAACTTCTGTATAGCTTCACGTATAAAAATTAAAACATCAGCTGCTGCCAATTCATTGGTGTCCGACAAGAATTCGACCAATACGGGAATAACATTACCTGCTACATCAGGAAATTTAATAGAGCACGAATGTAATGTTCTTACTAATAGCTGACGATATTTGCCGGTATCCTCGTGTGCCACATTATGGGTTTTCGATACTTCTTTTTTCAACACCAACACCATTTCACTAATATTTCGCGATGAAACTAAATCCATAGCTAGATTCAAAGTTTTTCGACGAACCTCAATATCAGGAGCGGCCAACACACGCAGTATATCCATAACTAAATCTTGCATAACCTTCTCGATATTTTCGTTTTCCTTCATTGCTATCAAACGATCTAAGACAATTAGTTTAACATTGTTATCGCTTTCTGTAACTATTAACTCAATGTAACAACCAGCCGCCGCTTTTATGGCTGTAGGAGCGGACGATAGTGTTATTAAGGTGCCAGCAGCCTCATAACGTACAGCGTTGGACGACGAATTCAAAAGATTGTAAATACAACGTATGAAGCGCGAACGTTCGGCAGGATTGGCATGACATACTTTGTATATAAGCTCCACAATAACCAACTGAAGTATATCACCAAAATTATTAACCTGATCAATACATGACGCCAAGTAGTTCAATGCACGCTCTTGATCGGCGTGCAGTAACATAAGGAAGGCATTACGTTTGCAGGACATATCTTGTTGTGTATCTAGAAAGTTGGCTATCAATTCAGGACCATCTGGCACCAACCAATCAAAATTTTTGTATATTGTGAATATAGCCAGAACGGCATTACGTCGCACATAAGAATGACGGTGTTCAAGACAAGCACGTATAGATGGCATTAAAGGCTCCAATAACTCTGGCTCTTTAAGTTTGCAAAGAAACCGCAAAGTAGAGCCACGTAAAAACTCGTTGGGGTGTTGCAAATCCTATATAAAATATACGCATACATAGATGGGATGCATTACAATACCACAAATAACTATGTGTCTCACCTTCCTGTAAGCATCGCAAACGAGTATCATTTCCTGTAAGAGCTTACCGTCCGGCGAGGTTTTCGGTACAATCTCCCAAAAAACTAGCAACAACTTTTTTATGGTATGATTTTGCACCGGCAATACAAAACGTATAATAGTCATTATTAGACCGGACAAACGTTCACCATTCAAAAGCAATTGTATAACTTTCTTCAGTGTTTCTATCTTAACGTTAGTATCACCCTTTTCAAGATCTTGTTTCAACTGCATTTCATTGGGCACCTCCAGGTCGGTCGAATTGATAATCGTATAACAGGGCACTGTTGACTGAGACATTTTTAAATTACACTCAATTCACTTTTCGGATTTCTATGTGTCTAATTATTCACTTTATTAGCAAAATTTTTTTGAATTATTCCGTGAAAGCCTTTAAAAGTTGCATGCACTCATCAAGAAATGAAGCACTTTAATTGACGTGTCAGATAATCGAATTCTTTATATCTATGTACAAAGGATCGTGAAGTTAACAGCAAACGTAACAAATAAAAACAAGAAAAAGTAATGAAACAACATAACTCTATTCGCTTGAACGCATTTGGCTTATCATATTAATGTAAAGAAATCTCATTGCAATTCAAATAAAATATATTCATTAAAATTTAAAACAATATTTGCTAAAGTTTATTATGTCTAGTTTTAAGCTATTTTTTGAGTTTTTAAAAATATACAAAATAAACTTTTTTCAGATTTGTTTGTTTTAGGCAAATAATATAAAATAAGGAAAGAATCGAAACTTGGAAAAGTTCTCATCCCTCAAAGTGATTATAATATCTTGGTGAACGTCATAGCACACAAAAAATATATATATTTATATATATATATACAATATATGTATATACCATCTAAACGTCAACTTTTTTAAGGTGCAAACACAAAACTTCGTGTCACATCGAACCTTTTTTACCCAACGCAGTAAATCGTCTGTTGTTGATTTGCTGACTCGCAGAAGAAGAAGAAGAATGTTTTCTTCCTAGCTTTTAATGAAAATTCTGCATGCATTTAATAAATTAAAACTCCGCCATTGCTACCGGACTGACAGAAAAACGGGAAAATATGAAATTATTTAGTAATTTTTCTTATGTTTCTTATGCACCACGAGATTACTGTTCTTTTTTATTGTGTTCCCCTTATAGGATGGCCTTAGTTGTTTGTTGAGCACAGTTTGATGAGTTCATATTTATATAACGTTGTAAGGATTCTATTTAACTCTGAAATGCATCGTTGAACACTGCCGTTTTTATATTTTATCTAATTGATACCGATGCTTTCAATACACTATTAGGTCATCTTCTACAATAATTTTTTCCATCTCTAATAAGAAACGAAATTAGAGAGAAATGGCTTCGTTTTTTTGCCGGCATCAGATAAACATCTTAAATTTGAAAGAAGACGAAATAGTAAATCATCAAATTCTTTTAATAAAAGGTTATGTCGAATCATACCAATGTTTAATAAATAGTGTTATCAATTTGCGAGTGGTAAATATTGCAAATGATAAGATATTAACGACAGGCATCTCGCGAACCAATGGGCAGTTTAAGTTTCTAGTTGACCTGGGCTTAAATGATTGTGCGTTTTCCTTCAAATTTACTTATTGTTCGACTTCTGTCACAAAAAGTATACAATATCATCCCATACGAAGTGAGTTTAAAGTTTTGCCCTTCTTGGTGTTAGCTCAAGATGAATCTGTAGATGAGCAAACTGAGCTAAAGCAATCGATTGTTGATCTCAATTTACTCTTGGTGCAATGCGTTTACGCCGATAAGCTTCGTGAGGCCGTTGAAGCCAGGTACACCTTTGAATTATTAGAACAGTGTAAAATATTTCACAGCCAATTATCAAGAGAGGAAATTTGGAATAGTAATGAAAACGACTTATGGCAATCTATTGCCCAAGAACTCCTCAACTCGGAGTGGGGTAAAAATAAATGCATCAAATTCATAGCCTTCATCAATTGCAGCAAATATGAAGGTTTAGATGTTGAAAAATCCGGGAATTTTTCTTATGCCAACATTAAAAAGCATACTAGAGGTCACGCAGCTTTAGGTGGTGGTGGCCTAGCACTATTCGGTTCCGTGTATTTCTATTGCTGGCCAAGGTATTTTCATCAAGTATTGAAATGCTTTCAAAACCAACAACCGGTGAATTTGTGTAAACAGCCGGACGAAAGCAACTATCGCAAAACGTGGGCTGGTGTATACGCTTCGACTCTAGGTGCCTTGTGCCACGAATTGGGTCATATTTTCGATTTGGGTCATACGCAGAATGGTATCATGGGGACCGGATTTGATTTTATAAATCGCGTATTCACCTTAAACACTGCAACTGAACACTTGCCTGAACGTATTGTTGTGCGCGAAGAACAGAAAGAAGTTTCTACAACACGGCTTACTAGACTTAAAAAACCAGCTAATGGTTTCCTGGATAACTATCGCCAACAAAAGGAGAATGATTCATTTTATTTTACTGCTAGTTGTGCAATTATATTAGCGCACCATCCGTGGTTGCGAAAGGATATCCAAAGAGATTTTCTGAACTCTGAATTTCAAGTCAATTATTATGCGTATACGAACACAGTAAAAGTGCAATCCACAGGTCCAGTTTTAAAATGCATAGAGATACGTTGTAGGGCGAATAGTTTGGTAAAAGAATGGTATGAATTTAAAGATTCGGCAACCTTAACATTTACATTTCCCCAACTGCTAGATGGGTTAAGGGCTACGCATTATATATTTGTGATGAGTGATAAAGGCCACGCAAAACGTATAGATATTTAAAAGGCTGGAAACGTGATGATTTTTTGAAACCGTTACACAAAGTCACAGTTTCACGCTTGGTTGGATTAATTAACCACACTGCATGAAGCCAGACAACATCATCTTTAATTGTTTATTGTATGGTATAACAACAACAACTGCAATTCTTACTCTTGCTGATAAACATTTAAGAAAAAATTCAACTTAGACACTATTCGCGGCATCGTCAACTAAATAATAAACTTACAAACTTACTATTATATCACAGGAAGCGATAAAATATATATGTAGAGACATATATATATATACATAATATATATATATATATTATAAACAAATGAAAAAATAAGTAAATAAATATATATGTATATAACACACACCCATATATATATATATATATATATGTATATATATATATATATAATGTATATATATATATATACATTCATACATATATGTGCATTCATAATTATATGTATGTTTATTACATTATTTAATGAGTATATACAATAGGAATATATATAATGACCTAACAAGAATGTCTTCATATGGTAAATATTGATTTACAATATTCAGTATTTCCATAAACACATCACAGTCATTCTTCAATCAACGCTTCGTGAATTCAACTCGGTTTAATTTGAGCGTGCACGTTATCATTTGCAAAAACAAATTAATGTAAATACATATTCGTACAGTCATATGTGTTCATCTGTGCACGTAAGCACATATATTGTTAATAGTGTAATGGAACCAGCTCGTGTTATATTCAGCAAACTTAAAGCTTTTCCTCCAGCTATTGAGGGCAAGATCGAAACCGAAGAATTTCTTAAAGCAGCTAACGAAATTGTGGAAGTCATACGTAAGTGCCGATTAAGAATCTTATATAAAACTACCATGACTATGAAATGTGATCCGTTCGTGTTGGGATTAAAATGTACATATATTAATAATTAATTATATTGACGAACATTAAGAGATGTCCGAGATGTTTGTTTTTACAACTAGAAAACATACTTGCCGTACGTCTACTGTAATTAATTTCAATGAACTCTCCAAGCCTTGGAAACTCAACGGAGTCGTTTATTTAAGCTTTCCATACGTTCGGCTTTATTAATTCCAATAATATTAATTAATTAAAACAATGATGCTTTCTATTTAGGTAAAGAGTGAAAGGAAATTTTTAAACTGAAAGGACTATTAGATAGGCAGGAGAATTTAGTGGACTTTATCGTCCCAAATCGAGTGCCTTTCCTTTTGAGTTAATTTAAAGCTTAAAAGGAGAATAAATTCTCCCTTAACTAACACGTTTGATCCATTTCATAGAACAAAATGCTTTTTACTCGCTAATCCTCTTTTGCAAATCTCTTAACAACATTTCGAGAATTTCTTAACTATAAGTCTAAAGTTGAAGGGCATACAACTAGATGTTTGAGTCTATTGCTTTATTCGACGCAACTTGTTGTTATACTCCATGTTCTCCAATCACGCCGAAAACACACTTCTTTTCCTCCTGTGCACCATCTCTGCGTGAATTGGTATTGATTATTTATTAAAAGAAACTCAAGTTGGCTCTCGACAGCCCAAATTTTTTACAGGCTTTCGAGAGGGACCTTTTCGCCTCTGGCCGATTGTCATTCACTTAATCTCCAAGTATGAAAAGCATAGTGGACGTCGAAATTACACAGCTTGCCTTTAAACAGGACCTTGCTGCTCTCTCGTGAATAAGGAATAAATGTGCTTATCTATTCTGTGTTAACTTTAGTGCCTTGAAGAAAAAGACCGTTTTTGACATATATCTTTCAGAAAAATTTGCTAGGCGCTGTTGATGATAGTCAATTTAATTGGATTTTTACTGTTCGTGTGGTTTACACATCTGAAAGTAGATATAAAATTTATTGATCGATTCCAAAGTAGAATCGTACGATGAAATGTGCTGGTGTTGCATAAAAATATTGGTTAGGAAGACGCTTATTTAATTTGTAAGAGTTTTAAAAAAAAAATTTTTTTTCTCAAATTGATTTCATCTCGTACTAGTATTTTTGTGGTCTTTGAATCAGATATTAAATACATCTTATTATTTCAAGCGTTTAACAAACCGGTTTAAAAGTATTGAAAAGTGGAAATTCCAATGAAGCAAATTCATTACAATAGATAGCGAGCGCGACTTTTGTTTCCTTAACATTCGATATGATGTCGTTGTCCGTTTTTTATTTATGTTCCTTTATCCACTTCCGCGCTCCACTAATCAAAACACTATATAATAGAAGGCAGAACATATCAATAGATTATAGGCCCTGAAACGAACGTGTTTCATACTATATTTATGCAATAGAAAAGACAGAACCGCTAGCGTCTTTAAGTTTTCACCTTCATTTCCTTTGATAATCATTATTTCCGTTGTCGCCTCTCACATCTAATTGGTATGTTTTCTTCTTAGCTAATCTAGAAAAAGTTAGTCGTAAGTTCAAAATTGCTTTGTGTCGTGAAAAGACGGTCGCCGGAGAATTTTTCATTAACAGTGAATGCGAAAGTTGGTCGATCAGGAAAGCCACTGGAAAGGTATTATTACAAAATATATATCAGCCAGCTATGCTTTGCAACTTACAATTTCTTTGCTGTTGAAGCAGTTTTCGTGCTCGAACAATGTCTGCTCTTCCTTTTCGGACGATCTAAATTCGGAGTTGCTAAATTCGTTAAGAGTCTTACTTTGATCCGCAATATTTTATAATGTACTGTATATTATTATTACTACTATGTAATGTATAATGTGCAATGTGTGGAACATACAAAAATCTACTTTTCTTTCAGTGGTAGAGAGAAAAGGAATAAATTAATAGACCATGAAATGTCTTCTAAATAATATTACCCAAAATACTATTAAACTTAAACAGGGTTATTATCACTCACATATTTACAAAAAATCATAAAATCTTTATACTTAATTTCGATTGAAAAACATAAACACTTTGACTTTTAATGAAATAATTCGGCAAAGTTTAAAGAAAGAATATTTCATATGTTTTTTTCAACATATTTCATATGTAATTTTTTTTTTGTTTTTAGGTACATTTGGAACATTGTTCACACCAGTAGTCAGTGATATGAGTGGCAATATAAATGTAAGTTAAACGATTGTTTTTCAATAGAAATGAATACAAAATTAATTAATTTACATGTAGAAGCTCCGGAAATCGTATGAAAAAGATTGCGACAAGTGTAAATATTTGGAAGACTTAATCGTTTTCCATGCAAAGAAAGATAACTTCACTGCTGATGCTTTGTTATGGTTGAAAAGAGGGCTGCAGTTAATATGCACATTTTTCGAAAATATTTATAACGATGTAGAACAGACGCAAGCAATAAAAAAGCACTTGCAAGACGCATATGAGCGTACACTGAGACCATACCATGGCTTTATAGTGCAAACAACCATCAAGGTAAATGCAATAAAAAAATGTGTTTTGTTTTCGTCATCAGAGAACGAAATCGCATTATTTAAAATGAATTTGCCCCGTATACACCGGTTCTTAAGGCTCTTAAAGCTGTAAAGAGTTAATGGTGCACAAAAAATTGGCTGATTTCTACATTTAAAATCTCGTTTCATTTACATCCATCACCGTTATCCTAACAAAGAAAAAACTTGAATTTTGATACGCTACAGGTATAGTGTAAGCGTGGTAAATTTTTCCATTTTTCTACATGTGCTACAACATTGTCCATAGAATATGCCTTTAAATTTTTGAAAATTTGTTTGCTATAGTTTATGAGTAATGGCAAAAAACAATATTTTATTCCTTTTGAAAAACAGAGGTGAGGAAGTCAGAAAAGTGATCATCCGCGAATGAACTCAACTTCAAATTCAGTCCTCGGAAAAATAGAATAATTCATTAAATTCAAAAATATATCAACGATTAAGTTAACCCTTAAATTGTTCCGGCTTAAAGATAACTCAAAGCATGGTTAGGCCTCAATATTTTCTTTCTCTTCAATCTAAAAACAAGCAAACACACGGTTATTTATGTAACGATTATTCAAATTAGTACGTTATATTGGAAAACCGAAAAAGTGGCCGAAAAAGTGATACGATTCGACCCATTTTCAATAGCGTTCGCCCTAAAAACACATCAGCGTACCAAATTTAATCAAAATATCTCAAAAAATCGCGGGCTTTAGGTTCAATAAAAGAAAGCAAGACGGACAGGGAAATGAGTTGGGTCTGTCTCAAGTTTTTCTGGATGTTGTGTACATCCGTACAAACTTAATATACGCTTGTACCATAAGTGGTGTAGGATATAAAAATCTATATACTCAAACATAGCTAAAACAAACAAATCAATTAGAGCATGTGTAGTGAAAACACAATAAAGATTCTCTTGAATTGATATTTATTATAATTATCTTGTTTGATTTTCATTCTCACTTTAAATCTAACTTTTATTCTGACTTATTAATTCTTACTTTAATTATGACTGACTGAACTGAACTGTGGTCAGTAACTTATATAATAAATCATTATTCGAGCTTAAGCAAATTAGTAGAATAAAACTAGGTTATTACTAAAGTTACATTAAATGTGGGTTATAATTAATGTAGGTTATCTTAACTAGGTTATAGCTAGATTACATTGTGGAAATATAAGAAAGTGCATACTTGGCATAAGTGATTAATAAAGTGAGTAAGTCGAAGTAGGTCGATGGATCGATAATGCTATATACACATGATTGAAATAAAACAGAAAATTTCAATTACATTCATCCATCGCATGCGTTTAACAATAAATATTGATCTGAAGTGTTTAGCCTCAGTATATACTGATTTCTAAATTCAATATGTCAATAATTCCTATGGTATAATTCCATATGTTCTCTATTAATAAAAACCCGTTCGAAGGGACGCATATTCTAAATTTAACGCAAAGTGTTCGTTACTTTTCTTTCGCTTATTTTTACTTTCATTTTATTTAGATTATATACAATTGGATACCTACCAGATCTCAATTAATCGGTCAAGGCCCAATTCACGAGGAAAATATGAACGTTCTCTCCTCCTATTTACCTACGTTAAGAGATCACCTCAATCGATTGGATGCCTTACTTAAGCAATATAAATTGGATGATAATAAACAAGTTTAACATCTATTTCGTGTTAGTTCAAATGCGTTTGTTATTTGAAAGTATTTGTTTTTATGGGCCACAGAACATATGAAGGATGTAAACCATAACCGGCCTGATTACAAATTTAATGAATAACATTAGAAACATCAGTACCTCCCTCACGTTTAATATGAAATGAAAGTGTACTTAACTCATCTGTCTATAAATCAAACATCATAATGAGCGGAAAACAAGTCAAACTCATTATTTACATAATATTAATAGCTTTTAATTCAAAAAAATTGATGAAATTTAAGATAGTTGCGAAATAATTTACTTAACTTACCTTTTATGATAAACAAAAGCTGTTTCTTGTACATTAATATATGCTATAAATCAAAATATTTAAAGTAGTCCTAATAAACGAAAATTAGATAAATAACTCTTTATTTTTTTTTCGATGTTGAGTTAAAACGCACTAAGCCAATAAGAATTGTCGCTTATATGTTTAGATAATAAAAAGTGATAATTATTTACAAAAAACGTATGCTATGCGTTAAGTGTAATTGTAGATTGCTGAGTTGTACATAGTGATGTAAGAATAGTGTTGAAAATTTTGGCTGAAAAGAGAATGTTTTAGAGAAAAATTCTGACTGAAGTTAAAAAAAAAGCAAAATGATCGCAAATTAAAAACATAAATCTAATAAAGCAAATTAGTTCCCCGGCGATGAAACTCGTTTTTTGCTGCAAATAGATAGAGGAGGCCACCATATAATCCGAAAACGTTAAAAGACTTTGTAACACCATCGAAAATGAGATGTTAAGCAAATTCGGCAATATTACCTCAAAAATATCACACGGTATAGCATGAATCACTCTAAAATATACTTTACTATAATTGCGGTCACCCATTACTTTGCAAAGAATTTTAATTTCCCAGGAATTAAGGGAAGCCTCCGATAAGGGTTTAAAGCTAAATGGGGGATTTGCTGTAACAGAAAAGGCAATCGAGATTCACGTACCTTCCTGTGTATATCAAGCACATATCGATTATCTGCATCTCTTTTATTTATTAGAGGCACAACTGACTATCGGGAAAAACAGCAAATTTTTTATGACGATTCATTATAGCTGCCTTTACAGCATTTCTGGTGGCGCAAAAATTCAACAAAAGTCGAGGCAAGTTCCTTCATGACTCCGACTTTATGCAGTGTTTTAGACAGATGCTTCGCTACTGGGAAATTAGATACATTATGTCAGACAGAACGGTCAGTGGTATATATATGATAGCCGTTGTTGTAATAAAGAAGTTTTTCTTGACATAAGACTCTCACACAAGGAAGAGAAGGAACATTTCACTTCATAGTAGACTTCGATTCAAGGGTGTTCATAAAAACTCTACGGTAACGAAATTCCAGAGAGGTATTAAATTTGTCTTGTGAAAAACACGACGGAGCTTTTAATAACACAACGTGTAGCTACAAGAGGCAATACTGACTGACTGATACGACCATAGATATAACTCTATATAATCCTGACTGATTATTGGTCATAAGTTTGGTGATATTCTGGATTGACAGTCTTTGAAAGCTTGCTCGTAATATCCACGAAGAAGACTATCATTTAATATTCTACCTAGATATCGAAGAGGCTTCACCTGATTAACTTCAGCTCCTTTTACAAGGAGCCCTATTACAAACACACGTTTGAATAAAAGTTTTAGTATCCACAGATGTATTTGAAGAGAGATCAAAAAGTTTATAACAATACTACCAAGCTTCGCAATTATCCAGGGAAAGTAAGACAACAATTTTACCAGCTTTCTTTAGACTCGCTATGAGAAAGGATACTTTACTAACGCATATAGTTGTAGATTTACGTTTTTGATGCACATAAGAGCAAACTGGATTAATGTTTCCCCTTTTCAAGAAACCCATTAGTCTCTCCCTAACCATGAGATTAATAATCCTTATGAATACAGATATTAGCGAAATGGATCTAAAATTGCTTAAATCATTTAAGTGTTTACGTGTTTTAGGAATGCGAGCAACAAAAGTTATTAATTGCATGCAACAAGCCAAGCAAGCTTTCCTCAGAGAGTGCCCCGACCATATCATACCTGGCTCCGTCACAACCTGGAGCTATAGTTTTCTTCTTGAATTGTAAAGCATACATTAATTCGCGTGAGGAAAAGTGACTAGTGAAAGGAATTAAAGATATTATAATCTGAATATAGCTCTCGAGCTTGTCTGAGTATCTTTCACTATCATGCTTGTTCCATACAGCGCAACCATATAATTTTCGACTGAATGGTCGATGGCCATTCACATAATTCCAGTAAAAACGCGAGCTACCATTGTCACGCATCGCTTCAATCACAATAGCTATTTGTGTGTCTCTGGCGTTTCTAACTGTGGCCTTGTATTCCTTCAGTGCTTTTATATACTCAATGAAGTCAGCTGGATTGCCGTATTTAGTAACTTTTTTCCTTGTCCCTTGATATTTGCGAAACAGTGTTGGCAGGGAAGAGTTCGATCAAGGTTTATTCTAGCAGACTTGATCTCGAAGTGAAAAATACTTGTTGATAATTGAGTTGATGATAAATCAGATGGAAGCCCTAGGTTAGACGGACGATCTATTAGGAATTTGCGCGATATGGTATTTTCTATTTTTTGTACGGAATGGCTGCAACTTTGAAATAAAACGGGAGTGTGTTGACTTTTGACAAATGAGACACTAGTAGTATTTCAGTTGAATGACACAATAGTTGAATTGAGAGAAATTAGATCCAAAACACTACCCGTCGCGCGGCCACTCTGATTACCGTGAAAGATAGCAATAAACCGCAAAATTGCTGGCATTTACAAGGACCTTTCATTTAGCGGTCGAGAGTTGATCGCCATGCAAGCAATTTCTAGCATTGAAATCTCCAGCTAGGATCGCGTTTTGTTCGCCGTCAAGAAAATCACATAATCTCTGAATTTCCTCACGAAAAGTTTGTACATCAACACTGTGTACAAAGTAGCGTGATGCTATGAAAAGATTCGGTTTAAGATTCATGATTTTGATGATAATAATATCAACAGCAGAATTGTAGGGACTGCGCCTGAAATTGACACCTTCCTTAATTAGTATACCAACACCACTATAGTCGTCGTCACGACATTTGATGGCTGAAGTATAATGCGCAATTTTAACTTGAAAAAAATTGTCATCTTTCAGAAAAACTTGACTTAAAATGCAAAAATTAATATTATTCAAGTTCAAGTAAAAATCTAAAAATGATAAGTTACACCGAACACTCTGTATATTAGGTTGTAAAAAAGAAATCATATTTTGAATGAGAAAGGGTTCTCGAAGAATTTGTTCGAAGTACTAGGTTCTTGATATTAGCGAGTACAATAAGCAATTTTAAAATTCATTAATACGACCCTCAGGGATCACCGGGCTGATAAATGGATTAATCGCAGAGATTAATGGCTCGAATTCGGAAAAACGCAAATCATTGGTAGAGATCACTGGCCGTTGAGATCTTGTTACATTTTGAAATATGATCAAATCTATCACACTTAAAACATTGTTTTAAGATGGGAATAAAATAATTCACCGGAAGAATAGTTTGACTTAATAGATTTAGAAAGCGATTGTACCTTAAATTCAGTTTACACGTTAGCCGTAGGGACAAATTCATTTCTGTCATCTGGATTTCTCCTGCGAAGCCTATTGGTAGACTTTGTAGGAATATCAGAAACCTCATTTTTAATAAATTCATTTACATCATAATTTAATGAATCGTTGCAGACTATACCGAACCTTCCCGTACAAGATCTAGGAACATACGCTTTGAGATTCGTTTTCTTGAAATCATTACTTTTAATGAACGAGTTAGCATGGAGAGGAAAGCTGAAAAGTAATCTGGCTCTGCCCTTGCTAACCGTTTTGAGCTCTTTTAAGCCGAATATCTCAAAACTTTTAAGGCATTCATCAAAGAAAAGTCCAGATCAGTTGTTCATACGTTTGCCGTCAGCATTTTCACAGGTTTTAACAAATGCAAAGAAACTTCACGGCGTACCAAAGTCTTATAAACTGATTTCAGCATTTGGAATACCTTTGGCACCCAAATTAAAATTAGATCAGCGGGTGAAGGAGCTGACTCAAGACCATTCTCGGCCATCCTCGATCTCTTACAGTTTTCAGAAATATCCACATAATAATTTTCGAAGCCATTTTCATCTACAATAATCTGATCAAACTCGGCCGCCCTACGGAGGCAGACTGATATTGTTTTAACTATTGTGGATGCTATCCGGGAGAACACTCGCCAAAAATCCAGAAGTAGAAGCAAGAAACTCTTTTTTATAAAAAGGAGTTTACGAGATTGTAAACTAAAATCACTAAAGATTTATATCAATTATTAATTTTAGCTTATTTTGCTTTAAATTGAAATAAGCGATTTTTTTTTGTTTTTCACTAACACAGAAAAGACGCGTCACAAAAATTTTTAGCTGCCCTTTGCATATGACTTGTCTTTTCGAATGTTGATTGTGAAGTGAGATAAATAACTCAAATTTAAAGGAAACAGTCTTTCTTTTCTTTTTTTTGGTTTTATTTGTTTGTATACACAAAAAAAAAAAAACAACTGATGATATGCCAATTCCCACAAAATCTCGCCAAAGACCCATCCCGAAATAGGGTTGAATGCCAAAGCAGTGAAATAACACCATCCTTAACAAAAGCTAAAACCATTAATCTTTTCATTAAGAGCAGCCGGTTTTACACCTTATTAATCATTCTCGTTAGCAGTTATGTAGATGAACTAACTTTTGTACCCACTATCGAAGAATGGCTGCGTAGTCGGTTAATCTTACTGTTTCTAACATCAAGAAATGTGCATTAGGAGTCTTTGTAGAATAAAATTATTCTTGATCAGCATAAGATCCTCAGTCCATTTAATCGAGTTCGTTCACCCGCTTTCGCGCGGTCTTTCTCCATTTTGTTTAAAATAGACTCGTCATCATTCGCACAGATTCACAAACTATATTTTCACAAACTATAACTCGCAGCTTATGCAAGATACAACTCTAAAACACTAATCATAATATTTATTACAACTGCGTTTGTGGTCAGCCGATAATCACGCTTCCAATGAACTGCCGTTCTATAAGATACAGTACCTAATATTTGTATAAATGTGTCTCTCTATGAGATGAGGATGAAAATGGCGGTATTCGGACAAACTGGAAGTGGCAGTGGAAGTAAAATGACGAACATTGCAGGTATGGCACACAAAAATTAAAGATTCGTCTAAGCAGAATATAACTTTCTTACTGCCTTGGTACACTAAGCTCAATACCAACTGTCAATGGAGCAATTGATTTATGAACTAAACATTTTACCTTGTTGCCTTTTCAATAACGTCAGAACTGTTATTTCATAGAAATAACATATTTTTACGTTTCACCAAATATTTTTAATAATTTCAATTGAATTCAGTCAAATCGATTGCAATAAAGTACCGCTATGATCATTTTTATCATTTATATAATATGTAGGTCTGCACTAATCTACTTAATAAAATTTACTTTTGGTTGGATTACCTTTGTAGAAGGGAACTAGGCGTTTTTTTCTATATCGAAACAGTCGTTTTATTTTCCGTAGGTCTTCAATTTTATCGTCTTTTAAAACCTTTTTACAAAGAAATGGACCTACATCCTAATTCTTTTAAAAGGGGAAAACGTGGAAGATGGAAAATAGGGTATCTATTTCAAAACGAAAGAAAATTTGATTTCGCCGAAATAATTCCGAGACAAAGCACTTTTGAAAAGGCAGCAAAATTTTAGGATTTTGTTACGAGATGACTCTCTTAATTTTCAGAATCGTAAAAAAAATTAAACGTTTAACAGCAAAATCTTGTAAAGGATCAAGGTTGTTCTCAATTTGAGCGGACAAATTCGGTACAATAATTCATCAAATCTACAAATATATCGAAACTATTAAGTTAACCATTCAATTATTCGAGCTTGAGGATAACTCAGTGCCGAGTTAGAGCTCAATATTTTGCTTTTCTTTAATTTAAACGCAAATTAAAACACTAAAACGCGCCACGAGTCAATATTAAATGCCGAAATTCAAAATAGTGCGTTATGTTGGAAGTGGCTGAAAAAGTCAGACAGATTGGCAGACAATCTTATATCGTTTCAGAAATTTATTTTGAATCGATCCGCATAAAACAGTTGGGTCTACCTCAAGTCCTTCTGGATGTTGCATACAACCGCACGACCTAATATACCTTTGCACCACAAGTGGTGTAAAGCATAATCATTAAGCAAGTAAGAAGGTTACATTCGGCTAGGGCCGAATTTCCCAAGCCCACCGTCATTAAAATCTTTAGCGCCCCATGCTTACATATGGTCATAAAAAAGTGGATGGGATAAAATTTGTCTTTCACCTTTTAATTCACTAAAGGTCTTATTGCGAAAAATTAATCCACCCCATCGTGACATGCACCATAATTAATTTAGAATTAACACACTTAGCTTGTCACCTTCTACTCTCCAAGTCCTTTTATTTGTTGGCCATATCGATGCTATTATTAAGAAAAAATTAATCCAGCACGTCGCGGTGTACATCACATTTTTCTTTTAGAATGAACTCACTTTTAGACAAATAATATATGTTCATTTGATGAATGTACAAAATAATTTTAAGCATTCTGTCTTGTTAACCTTATAATTAAGCATAAAATGTGAAAATGGTGAAAAGCAAATTTAATCACTTATAACATTAAGTGGGTGTGGTCAATTTTTTCCATGTTTCCACATATATCGTAGAGTTTTCTTTAAGTAAATGTAGAAAATTTCAGCGTTAATATTTCCCAATTTGTGAGTAACGAGCAAAGACCTACAATCTTTTGCTTAGAGAAATGTAGTTGCGTGCAAAACTTCCAATATTTCTACCAAATTTAAACTCGATTTTACAATCAGAAGAGTGTCAACAACACATATGGACAGACATGACTCAATCGATTCCGAATTTCACGCTAGTCAAGAATATATATACTTTGTAGGGTCTGTGAAACTTCCTTTTGGGTGTTGCAAACATAACGACAGTAGTGAGTATGAAAATGATTTTTTTTCATTACATTATTAGAATCTGTACAAAGATAATAAACAATATAAGGAAAATAACAGAGATTATTGTCCCCTAATAGAAACAATACAAGATTATTTATGGTCTTTAAATAAAAAATTCCATACGTCGCAGCTAAAATATTGTTAGCGATCGGAAAATCCGACGTGAAAATTGTATGCTGTATTCGACTTAAAACACTTACCTGGGACCTTCAATTTTATATATATTTTATACATATCGTTTTCAATACTCACATAGAAATGTCTATTTTGCAAAAAGGGTAAAAAAGTAAATGATTTTGAAAAAAATTTTGAAATTTGAAAAGCAACCCATCGTGTCAAAAATTGCTCAATGGTACTATGCTTATTCTTGAAACGAGTATGGTGGTCACGAATAATAAATTTTTATCCTAGAAATGGGATTTCAAATAATTTAGAGGGCGTTACTAGTAAAATAATTACTCTATACGAGTTCAGCACATTATCCGGCTCGTTTAGTTTTGCCACCGTGGTTATTTATACACATTTTCATTGTGTTGGAGAGTGACTCAGTTGTAACATTATTCCTTCAATCTAGTTTATTTTATTTTATTTTACTTGTTGCTATACATACATACGTACATATTGCAAAACTCTGCCACAATTATAATAGCCTAGTTTAGCGCAACTGTAACTGTAAGCAATAACCTACGTTATACATTAACCTCGTTTTATCAAATAGACTAACGTGAGCACAAGTAAGTTACGGCACAAGTTTACCTCTTAGCATGCAATAGTCAAAAGATCAGTAGACAGTAAGAAATCATCAATAAAGTGAAACACAACAATTAAATAAACATTTAACAAACTAATTTATCCTGTATTCCTACCCAATTTCAACGTGTTGTTGGAAATTAATATTAAGAAGGAGAGGGAGAGCCTTAGGTGGTAAAGATTTTTATGCTTTCACTTGGTACTTATGTAACGGAGACACAGCTAGCTCGTTAAATAATTGGGTAAAAGAACCAATATTTCATAAGAATAAAATTATAAAAAAAAAAAAACGTTAAACGAACGCTTTTTCATTTCCCTGCATAAAAATTGACGTGTCCCCTTAAATTAACAGTGTGGCTGAAATTCTATATTTCAAATTACGATTTCTATACATGTGGCACACTCAAGGTTGCCATGATCGCAGTGTGCATGGGTCAATGGCGAAACGGTGAATAAAAAGTAAACTAAAGTAGGATAACTGATCACTGACAAAGCACATTTCTTTATAGCAACTTCTAAATCTTCGTAGTGGAGAGAATCAACTCAATTCAATTTTGAATATTTTTGCCTTTGTTAATTCGCTTTGAGCTTAAAATCAAACAATATTCTGATATCTATAACAGGTAACACAAACATCAACTTCAATGGGGGCTTATACGCCCATCGAAGGACTCATAAAAAACAAAGAGATACTTTTCTGAAAGATATATGGAACTAAGACGTTTAAATGTCGAAAACTGTTGATAATCTTTTTTTTTTGTTTTTAGATAGATACGATATTCTAAATAAATTTGAGATTTAAAAAGGATGCTGCCCGTACGTCAAGCTTTTCCACATTTGGAATAAAACATGAATACTAACTTTTTCCACAATTACTATCTCAGAGTGTTGTTAAATCTTATAATAAAGAAAAGTTTCTTTTTAATCACATCCCACAAAACTTTATCCATCGTTTTGGGAAATTTTATTATTAATAAAAAAATTATTTTATATTAAAACAAAAATTAGATAAGTAAGAAAGATAAATACGCCTTGAGGGGAATCTTTCTGCTACACCACTTCAAATCAATACAAAAAAAAAAAAAAAAATTAATACTTTAATAAATATGCCAATTGGTTGATCTCGCCGGTTTTTGCACTACTTTTATATGATTGTACTGAGTTTTAAGTAAGTTAGTTTTTTGTTTGTCATGAGTCTATTTTTGAAGTAAACGAAGTCAACGACTAGCACCCAGTTGGGAAGAATTAGCTAAAAGTTTGGAAAATGTGGATGATGTCAGTATCGCCAAAATTGATTGCACAGTTTATAAATCTATTTGTCAAGACTTTGAAGTCAAAGGTTAGCCCACGTTATTGTGGATTGACGATGGTAAAAAGGTTGAAAAATATTCTGGTGGCCGCGATCATGATGCCCTGCAGGCTTACGTAAAGAAAATGT
>CCAG010020715.1:0-17542 GCA_001077435.1 Glossina morsitans morsitans
ACCGATTTCTTTTTATCTTTATTTCTGATTCTGTTGTTATATGTTTAAATTATACTCATTTGTGAATTTTAATATCAATTTTTCAATATTTCAAAAAATTCTGATCTTTCTTTCTTTTATTTCAAAAACACATCGTACATATATTTTCTGTTTGGTTGTTAAACTCTATTTAAAATGTATGCGGTAGAGTGTTTATAATAATAATAATAACAATAATAATAATTCTAATATTAATAATAATAAAAGCCCAAAGTCTTAGATTTTAGTGCTTTAAGACATTAGTCTTAGAATTTATTCTCTGGCTAAATTTATAATAATAATAATAATAATAATATGAATGCAATGTCAGATGAACATTTAAATTTCATTTAAGAAACACGTAACTATTATTGTTATTCTAAATGAATTTGTGGATGAATGCAATATTTATTGTAAGGAGGTCAAAATGAAAGAAACGTAAGAAAAACTATCAATATATTAAAACTAAAATAGAAAAATTAAAGGAAGAAAGGCATCATTAAAAAATGAATTTTAATGTTATGCTATTATATATATCTATGTGAATAATTCAATAGCAAAGTACTAAGCAAAATCAAAATGTGCAAACCTGTATCAGGTGTAATAACAGGCGCAGAAAATTGAAGCGTATACAGCTTTCTGTGTCGTTTTACAGTATTTCCAAGTTTATTAATTTTTTAGATGATTTCAATTATTGAAATAGGTTTTTAAAACATTGAGACAAAATCCTGAAACAGCTAATATGGCAAACTTGTATTAAAGGCAGCGCTCAAACCTGACACTAAAAATATAAAGCGCAAATATATATTTATTTATTCAATTAAAGTGTCTTATATACTTACGGAAACTTTTCCTTTTTAAGTAAACTTCGTTATTCAATTTATTCGCTAAATATTGATGACACCGTATATACGTTAATTCAATGGCGTCAATTTGAGTGTTATCCACATAATCATCATCAATATTGCTGTCACCATTGGATTTATCATGGATATCTATAGATAATGGGTTTTTGGTTTCGAGGCATTGAGTGCAGCTTACCCATTCCAAGTTCAAAATGCAAGTTAAATTTAGAAGCTTGTAAAAGAACAAATAATTAAATGAATTTTCCAAAATAATAAAGAGTTTATTCTACCACTCACTTGCTCTACTCCTACTTTGATGGCATTTAAATTGTCGACCAGAAAGCAATGTTCACAAACAGTACTTAAGTATGATTTGTGAACCATTTCCAAGTCTTTAAGATTTTGGCACTGATTGATTTTCTTATCCAATTGATCGCCCATTGATTGTAGCACATGTGTCATTAGATGAAAGTGTACACTCTGCAAGGCATACATCATCCAGAAACGTAACTGTTCTAGACGACGCATAACCAAATCAATCATATTAAAATCCGCGTACGGAGTTGGACGTTTCCGGCTACGTGGGAATGAAAGCCTCTCCAGTATTGTAATGCCCCATTTGACTTTAAGAAGAAATCGAAAAACCTTGTTATAAGCCTCAATATCTTCGCCGTTAATAATAAGCTTCAATTCACGGCTGAAATTGTATGTAACCATAAGTTCATCAACAGCTTCGGAAACCTATGGATGAACATTCAAACAAACTAATACAATTTTGGTGTTTCAATTTGAAGGAAAAGAAAACCGAACCTTAGTGGTCTGATAGTTAAACATGGAAATGAGCTCTACACGAAATAATGAAGACATTTCTGGAAATCTAGTACTTATAATATCATCCAATTGCATGGTTAACAGAGATGGATTAGCCCAAGGAAGACCTGATTCAATCTATGTTTCAAAGTTACTTAAAAAATTTAAAGAAATGGTACAATGACGCGCTGACCTGCTTGAACAGTCTGCTATAAAATTGATACATAACATCGCTGGCCTCCAACAGCAAAACCTTACGCAAGTTTTGCAAATGCGTTAAGATCATAAACTCATCTCGATACAATTTCATAACAAACGAATTTGCAAGTTCAATTCGACGGTTTAGTATCTGAGTTAAAGTTTTAATTAGTAATTCTTCTAACGGCAAACTGCATAAAGATCTTTGTAACTGTTTAAATATATCCAAAGCATTCAGTGTTTTATTCGGCATTATTCTCGGTGCTTCGGTTTCGTTGCTGTTTAAAGCAAACGACATAAGCAGAAATTCATCATTTGTTGTTAAATTACTTAAAACGCTTTTCGTTTTCATTTTAATTTCTGAAGTGCTGATGAAGGGATCATTGTAACATTCACTTTCATCGTCGTGCTGTTTTGATGATGATGGTTGCGATTGAATTTTAATTTCTTTTTGCATAGTTCGGACTTGTTGCAAGAAATCCTTTATAAATGTATTATATAACTTTCCTTCAACAGCGTCGCAGGTATTGCGCAAATTTCCAATGCGATTAATTTCGTAAAGCAAATTAAGTGTACGTCCCGCTTCCAAAGAATGTTCTTGCATTAATAAGAATAGGCTATTTTCAAGGATACTTTTTGTAGCTTGCGATGGTACAAAAAATAATTTAGGTTTATTTTTACGGTATTTACGCATGCATACCGACTGATCCACGTCGCTTATTCTAAATGCGAATAAATAGAGTAAAATCCAGTTTAAATAAGCAGAGATTTGTTACCTTTCTACGATGTATTCTTGTTGCCAATCATCTAACCGTCCTTCCGACCACCAAGTATCTATGATTTCACAGAATACCTTAATTGACGCCAACAGCAACGACATGGCCAAGTTGGCGTTGGTTATGTTATTCTCCATTTGGAAACACTTAGTTAAACCGGCCAGTAACAATGCACTGCATATATGTGGTGGATATTGTTCCCAACTGAGTATCACCTGTTGGTGTATATCGTATAAGCACTGCAATCGAATAAAAGCGTCATTCAAATATGCCCGCATATTAATAATTGTGTTAATTTCGAGATCCTGTTGCTGAAGTAAGCGTCGCTCGTAATTCAGCAACTGTGCCCATATGGGTTTTAAGTGCAAATGCAAGTTGGCTGCATAACATTCTACAGTGCGAGGTGGTGATCTATTGCTGCCATCGTAAATAGACTTATGAAAAATACTCAAGGTTTCCATCATACGAATGTAGGGTATAAATTGACTTTCCAGATATTTGGACAAACCCTCTCCAGTCACACTAGGTATTGTAAAACTTTGACGCCTAATTACATTATGTTGTTCATCTAAATCAAAAATACTACATTTGCTGGGCTTGTGGAACATCCACAACAATTCCCGCATCAGATGTTGTTCCGTTATTGTGGAGGGCGTTTGAAACCGTATCAAGTTGTTAGAGGTTTCATTCAGAAATCGACTATAGTATTGGGAAAAATTTGCTTCTATATGCCTACTTTCCAACATAGCTTGACACTGACTATTGCGACCAGCAAGCCACCATGAATGCTGTACCGTGTCCCACAGTTGCGTTCTGGGATTGTTATCGTCAAATTCAACAAAAGGATTTGATTTTTGTGGCGGTTTAACGTTGCCCAACATTCTATGACTAAGCACACCATTATCACCTTGATGATCACTGGCTTTTATTTTTAAAGCCGCAGTTTGTTCACATTCATCCGTGTTTCCATCTTCATCCGACCATTCCTGATAAAATAGTGCAAGTTGAACTTATTTAATTTCCTTCAATCTCTTAATTTTCTACTTACGCTCAATTCCGAATTACTGTCTTCATAGGATGTGGTAGTTATAAAATGTTCTTTTAAAACATTTTTCCAATAAATTAGTTCATTGTTTGCTTTTCCGGTATCTTCATATGGTTGTGGTAAGTTGAGATCTATTTTATGTTTATTACGGCGTAAGGCAACCGTTGGATTGTAGGCTAATGTTATGAGAAAGTCTAATAAAGACCAATGGACATCTACTTCATAATGGTCTATGCATAACGGGTGACGTGTGATTTCATCGCAAAGTCGTCCCAAATAATCAGCATATATAGCACAGTTATCTACACGGAAACGTTCTTGTAATCCTTCAATTCGACGACGTACATCATGTCCATTGGTACTTAAATTGCGATGACATCTGATAATATTCCACGCAAACTGTTCGCAATGATATAGATTCTCGTCTTCATCCTACATTGGCCAATGTGTTAGTTGTTAATTGCAACTTATTATAACTCTATTCAAACTTACATCAAAGCCGGTTAATTCTTTAACGAGTTGCGGTATACATTTTAATATGATTTCCGTTCTCTGATCCTGAGCAGACATTTGCGTTTCCTTTATTAATTAATGCTTAGAAAAGAAGAAAAATTTTTTTTTGTTTGGTTTGTTGAGTGAAGATGGACTAAAATAAAAAATTCCTGATAACTTATTTTGTAGGCATTTGTTGTTTTTTCTTCGATGTGTTTACTATGTCTGCTTTAACAGCTTTGTGAGAAATGTATACAAGAAGAAAAGCAGCTGCTTGATAGAGTTGCTAAATGAAAACATTTTTATATCAAATTTTTATCTTAAAATTTTCTGTTTAATATTATATATAACTCAGTGGTGTTTTGTTAAATTCTTCAATGCCGCTTGGTTTATAGCTAAACTAGAAGTGAAGTCCTTAATTTATACTTTGAACTTGCCAACTATTATTTTGACAGCTATTTAAGTTCATATACAACGTGCGGCGGGTTCTTGCGAACTTCTCAATAGATGGCACTGTTGCATATGTTCAACATATTCGAATAAAAGCTTACCAAAATTTTAATTAATGTCAATAGACTCGAATAGTTTAACGAAATTATTATTAACAGTCTAGCTCCAATAATATTAAGTTTGAATAAGTTGTCTATTTTAATTGCAACTGTGTGTGTATATATATGTGTGTCAATTCTTATTTAACTTCTTTACTTAGATTTAATATTAAAATATTTCTAGTTGATATATATCACATTCTGAAGATTTCAATAAAAAAACGCATCGCTTCTTAACTGTTTCCAATAATCGCTTCGATAGAAAAACTTAATTTCGGTTTTTTAGCGATCGCTTTTATTTGATCTTGGGTTGGGGGTTGTGTTTCAATTGTTTCAATTTGTACTGGAAATAAGTTCGCGTTCCTCAACGTAACACTTTTTGAATCTGTGGAGGACGTATAGTACGTGTGCGCTATTTGGTTTGGCTTCATATAAGTACGCGAGTTCATTAAAACATAGGCAGACGTCATTGAGTTACTGATATGATCGGCAATAGCAGCCGCATTAAGCAAAGTTGCATCGCTGACTTGATTTAGCTCTGGGTCAGCAAATGCTCGTCTTTTACGTATTCGCTCCACGAATGGTGTAGTCCAGCTCGGGAAATGCTCTTGATTTTCTATGAAATATAAAATTAAAAAACACATCAACATTAATTTTGAAAATCAAACTCGATTATTGAGTTTATTTATATGTGACTGCAGTATAGTATACGACTGTATGTTTATCTACAAAATGTAACATTTGATCCATATTGAAAACCAAACCAGACTGTTTGGCACCTTTTTTTTTTTTTTTTTTTTTTGTGATTTAGTCTCATATCCTCTTTTGTGTTCTTAATAATAAGAATAAACACATGTGGTAAATATAGTTTATTTCAAGCATTGCTTCTTCTTTCAGACATTACATGCTGACATTTTTATTTGTTTAAGTGCAGGCCTCTTCTCCAGTTGCAAGACTGCAATTCACGCCTTTAGGTTAAAAAAAACAAATAATCGCTTATTAATATTTTCAAATTTGTAACTTCTTGCGTTATTGTTGTACAAAAAAAAAAAACAATGACATAGAAATAGAAATCTTTCACTAATTTCATGCATTTTAAAGATCGGATTACAAAAAACGTTGAAAGTTAGACCGCTTGAAACCCTACAGGCATTTATTTTACTTGCTTATTAAATGCATGGTGTTTTCCTGTTTTTATCAAATTTTACTGACACTCCTCACTACCCACGTATACTGTCTCAAATTTTTTCCAAGCTCCGAGCCCCCGACATCCCGCGTAAATCGTACACAAACTAATGTTTTCTATATCCATTGACAAAATAACTCAACCGGAAGTGGATTTGATCGTTCGATACCCTGAGGATAATTACGTTTAGTTCTTGGCTTCTATCTTGCACGCTTTCCAAACGTCAAGTGTTTGTTTAGTCGCGAGCTATGCTCAGAACTGTTTAGTTTCTGTAATGCGTGTAATCGATAGACTCGAAACGATGGTAATAATCACGAATTGTCATTGACGCTTATAGGATTAGCGTGCATTTTCTTTAAGAAAAACTTGAATAATACGGCAAACATGTTCACAGTTGCTCTTGATGATTATTTGATAGATTGAATGGCACGTTTTGATAAATTGAAAAAAACGAAATAAAAGAAAACATTCTGTTTTCAGGGAGTTTACGTTCGAGATCATTCTATAAATTGAATTGGAAATATTCATCGTTAACGGACGAGCAGGGTTCAAAAGAAGATTTGTTCATTTATAATTAAGAATTTTTAACTGGCACCTTTATCCTTTTATAACAACTTGCTAGATTGGTTATAAACGAGAATTTTTAAAAAAAAATGTGAACAAGGTTCATAGGTTGCGTTCATAGAAACCGAAAAACGGGAAAGTTAACATGTCTTAAAACAAGTCTCATATATAAACTTCCTTTCCTTTGGTTGGTATACCCAGAAATCTCTTTGGCAAAAAAATTAAAAAAATTAAGACAACATTCCAAGTCGATGGCCAAGTCCTTACTTTAAACTTGGTGTAATTATTCGTAGTCCTTGTACCAGTTTTTATTGCCAACCTATATTTACCCAGATTAATAAACGATTACGTCGGCGGATGTCGATATGATTATTTGAAAAATGGGTTTGTATCGATCCCTTTAGAAACAATGGTTTAGCGTTACAAACGCCCTTAAAACTATTCGTTATTCACTAGACACGGTACGATATTCTCATATATGCTTTTTTACACCAATAAAGATGTCACAAGTGTCAGATGCATTGTATTGTCAGTAATTTTATAGGAAGAAGGGATGAAGTTACACATGCATCATATCTTTTTCTATTTATTTTAGTAATTAATGCGCGTTAGCTTCAGTCTGAGCATGGGCAGAGTTTTTAGGAAAACTACTTGGAAGGAAATATGCATGTAATAATGTATATATATATGTATATATATATAGTAGTAGTAGCAGTAGTAGATGAACGCAGTTAAAGTGTAGAGAAGTGATGAGAAAGTCAAATACATTTTCAAGATTGTTTAATTTTATTAGATATTAATAGCATCTGAACGCGCCATAGCAGGCAAAAGTGCATTTAAGAAATTATTGTGCCCTTACGAAAATACTTTATCGATTGTATTACATAACGCATAACAACGCAACAAAAGTTGTTAAACGCGAAGAAATATACAGACGAGACGTTTTCAAATTAATGCATGTTGTAATGATGTTGAGCGGCAGGAGTAATGAATAACTCTTGCAACCACCCATAGATGTACCCGCCCGCCTATCTTCGTCCACATAAAACAAATGTGGTCTTATTTATACCGATGAGCTCAACTTTAATTCACATAGGGGCACTAAAGCAACCCCTGTCCACTTATTTATTTCGCTCGTCGGCTGGATGGACGATCACGATTTGCAAATCTTATGATTTTGGTCGTAAATTGTTTCTTTTTATCGTCTTTCTTTCGTCAAATTAAATGAAAGAAACAAGGTAAGTAGGTGTGTCTACTCCTCAATTGAAAAAGGGTTGTTTGTGTAATAATTTTTCCCTTTCGGTGTTCAATTTATTCTTACAGCAATTTGTCTTACGCGTGTTGCTCGCTCTCTGTTTACTTTCAAACGTATTAAGTTCCCTTGCATATGCAATGCTTTTCAATTATTTTCCGGTAAAAACCGTTACATATTTACCGCCAGTGACCATTGATTTCACGTGTCTTATATTGCGTTGATTGTGTTATGTTATGTAGAAAATTAATTTGAACCTAAGGAATGTGAAACCTATGTCGTTTATAGTCAGGGATCCGGTTTACTGTACAAGGCGTTCGGTATTCTTACGAAGAAAGTTGGTGCTTCTAGAGGACGATCAATCCTCAATCCAATTATGATAAAAAATCTTTTAACTTTCGTATGGTCCGTAAGGCCGTTTGGCGTAGATTATGGGCTTTCTTTGAAAATGGTCGCGGAAAGCTCAACATAATCGGAATACGATAATCAGTTAATCAGTTTTGGGGCGAATTGGACAAATTCAATGTAAGCCACCTTTAGTTTCTGCAAGACGACCGGTCTTCTTACATGCAAAGTGAAACGCTAAACTAATTATCATCTAAGTTTGCCGTAATTTTAAGTTATTCGAAGATTAATTGCCCATTGCGATCATTCGTTTTGATACCTTTCGACAACTTTCTTTGCGGTTATTGAAAAAGTGAAGTGTATACGGACAACTCGGAAACCATTCTTGTTTGAAAAGCTGCCATTTTATTATATACACTGCAGCTAGAGAAGTTTAACTAAGGCAGAAAGGTCGGACCTTCGAATGCAGATTTGGAAAACGAAACTTTGGTAAACGTGTGAATGACAAATGACGATATAGAAAAGAAATGCTGCTCTTCCATCACAATTTATATGAAAAAGAAAGGATGATGTTAAGCGTGCATTACAGTCACAAGACATGCTTCTTTTAGCGATCAAGCGCTGAATAGAAAACGTTTATCACAGATTTCGGGGCAAGTGAAATACAATTTTACTTTTTGTTTCTTACTTACTTTTCGTGACAGCCGCCGCATACAAAGTCGATTGTTGCAAACGCCTTAAACGTTGTTTATAGATATTCTTTTGTGCGTTTAAATCTTGTTGAATGCGCTGCAAAGCTTTCATTGGTGAAACTGAAGACACGGAGTTGCTATCGTCACTAAATGCTTCGTTAGTTTCCTCAATACTTTGCTGACGTCTTAATGCAACTTGAGCAGCCATTACTCTTTGACGATCCACGACTAGTTGACAATTTGCGCAGGTGCATTCACGCCAATGGCATAATTTCTTATGACCTTTCACACTGGATATAACTCCATGATTGCGACATCTGGCACATTTTGGAGTACGTAAATTACGGACTAACACTTGCTTCGACCCGATCAGTGACTTGTGTGAAGATATTTCCAACTTTTCAATACGATTGAGTAGCATTTTAATTAATTTGTCTATAGAGCAAATAGCTTTTGGAGTTTACTAAGAATTTCGAAAAGTGTGCGTCACGTCTTAGCGGAAATTTCAAACTGACCCTTTGGCGTTCGTTAGCAGATGTTTTTCAAGGAAAATTTTCAAAAACAAAACATTTGTCTTCAAGTGGAGAATACGGCATTTGATCTTTTGAAATTTGTGTTTTTGTAATTCAGCATTTGCGTTGTGTTGCTCCCAGGCGACGCAATGTCTGCGTTGTGATAATTTCAAGTGGATTTATACTTCATCCTTATTGGTTAACTTATAAAATATCTAAAAATAGTTTACCAATCGTGTATAGAAGTATTTTGATATTTTGATATTTTCAATATTAGAAGAACAAGAAAGAAATTCTATTCGATTTACATAGACTCCTCTGCTACGTATCACTTACTTGCTTCTATGGTTTTTTAATGCAGATATTTCATAAGGTATAAGTGTAATATAAGGTATATGAGAGCATCCCCTACTACCATTTGTAAGCTAATACCACCTAAGAAATCCACTCTTCAGCATAGTACAATACCAAATACATCCAAAGAACATATGCATCGCCTTTTCGTAAGGCGATACTATTTTCATTTAGCTTTGCGGTTATCCCGCGGTGCGGGCAATCCGTACCGTGACCTAAACGATCTATTGTACTCGTTTGAGGTTATGTAGTAGAGCTTCAACTTGTTAAGAGCTTTTTCAGAGCTTCAAGTACATTGATTATTATTGACAACCGTGTATTGTCTGGGACCAGAGTGAGGACCACTACTACTACTACTACTGTACGAGAATTAATTCGTGCTTTTATGGAGCAATTAACATGAGCGACTTAATTTCATTGCAAAATCGTTTCCGACGACGGCACATATTTTTTGTTTAATGAATTAGAAAATGGCTAATGGCCTTTAGCCTTCAATAAAATGCTGTCAGATTTTAAAAAATTAAACGATCTAAAGTGCGAAGGTGTCATTAGAGCGATTATATCCACGAAGGGGTTCACGCCGACAATATTATTGGGCCACAATGGTTTTTCAACCAGCGATGTGAAAGTGCGTTGCGATCGATATCGCTGCGGGGAAGCCAATTGTTTTCGCAAAAAAATTAAAAATCTTTTAAAGCTGCATGTGCCGTGTCAACAAGATGGTACCTTATGTAATACAACTGTAATTGAAAGTGCAGTGTGGTCAAAAATACCGAAAGATTTCTATAGTTAAGATGAAATGCTCGCCGAACTTCAGTAATAACGTAATGAAAACCTTTCTCAAACCGAAGGCTCTTCATCATTTAATTTTTGCATTCAAGTCGAGTATAATGGAAAGAGAAAATTTCTAGATAAACGCGCATATGTATAATACATGAACGAATGGATTCTGTTGTTTGCGTTGCTTAATACATAAAGTTTGCGCCACGTATTTGTAGTGTGATAACTAAGTTCGGTGCGACTATTCAGTGGTGGCTATTACAGTGCGAAAACGCATTTAACATATCGGAAGCAAACTATATTCTATTCGCGAGCATAGATTATCTGAAAAGTGACGTAATATGGAAGAAGTCATCATTTTTATTTGATAGATTTTTTGTCGCGCATTCACACTTTCCATAGACCAAAGGCCAGATGGATGTAATTGAAAAAGAACTTACTACTATGCACACTAATCACACACACACACACACACACACACACTTAGGATTCAAAGATTGTCCGATGCGTAAATCTGTGCACAACAACCTGCGGCAACGCACAAAAAAATAATGCAAGATTGCAAGGGCTTTCGCATCAAATACGTTTATTTTCATTAAATTTTATGAATAAATAAATGTTAACAATATTTTTGTTTTATATGTATTTCGTATGAATAGCTATTAAGAACTAATATAAATAACAAATTATTATTATTATTATTTCATATTTACGTAACTCGTATTTACGTAGTAATGAATTCTTAATCAATTAGAGAAAAACTTAATTTTCCGAGTTTCTGAGCTTAGCCGTTTCTTTTTTTCTCCAATTTTTCTTTTTCTAACTCTTAAATATTTTTTATTATTTGTTTCATTTGTTTTAACGCAAAACATATATAATTTTCGTTAACAATTATCAACAATATTTTAATAATTTTTTTGAAAGGTAGGTGATAATCAATGAACTGTGAACAAAACGTACCGGGAATTAGTTGAACAAAGAGGCCACGTTCACGTAATTGGTAGTTTTGCGTCTTAGACATCCGTAATTTATCCGTAATTATGTTTCACGCTTGACTTATGACATTGTAGTGTTTACAGCAACTGCCTGTGAGTTATACGATTAGATAATGGTTTTCCCTCTTTTGAAATTTGCACTTAAGATATGGTTCGTTTGTTATGTAGTTTAGTTTTCAACCAAAATCGTTCGACTCTTCCCCTCTTCTATATGTTGGGTCGGATCATAATAGAAGCTATGGATTATTTGCATTATAAATAGTCAGCGCATCTACTCAATCTGTCAAGATATGGAGTTATAGGGGCGTTTATCATTCAGTACCAGTGCAGAATAATGTGTTACTATCAGCATCGATGCTGGTAGAGACGTGCATTCAAGCACAATGTATTGCAACTTGTGTGTGTGTAATCTACGGACCATTCCAAACTAATGGAAAAATACGGCCGAGCCGTACATACGAACCACTTATGTCATCACACCACTGTACAGTAAGCATCATTCCGGAAACTATGACTATGACTATGATATTAGTCGTACTTGCGTGCCGACCATAAGCGTTAGCGGATCAAAGCGAAAGGGGTTCATACGTATATAAAAATAGTTTCGAAAAACTTATAATTGATCGCTCAAGTCTTTTAAAGCTATTTTGCTATTCTCGCTTATCTTTTAGATTAGGTTGAACCATCTAAAGGTTCACACATCGCGAATAAGTTCAGAGATTTTATAGCAGGCCGTCGTGCTACTAATAGTAGTAGTGAAGGCGCTTTAGTAACCAAAGCAAATAAGAAAGAGGTTATATGCATCATCTCACACTCATAGAGATTTCTTTACACGAATTTACCGAACCGACACGTCCTTACATACTGTAACGTTTATTTAATTTAAATATTTTATTAAACTGCGTCTATTTATACACTGGTGTAAGTATAATTTGTGGATGCATCAGAAATCGAACATGTTAACGAATTCCATCGAGGGGTACTAAATTTATCTCATATTGTATGATGGGGCCGCTTCTACTCTATATAAAGAATATTTACTTAGCGACACGAAGTTCAAAATAATTACATGACATTATTTTAAAGCGATACAGCATTGCATGGCATGTAGCATTAATGTCCTCCACAAAATTGATATTGATTGACAAAAGATTGGCGAGAAAGAATCGCTTCTTTTTATATTATTTCATTATTGATGATTAATGGAACATCAATTATTTATAATGTTTTCAGAGAAGAGTTCAAATTTTCAATTAATTGGGAGGAATTGCACTTAACGAGTTCTCAGTATCATGACTATTCTGATTATGATATATGACTGAAGCGTTCCGAAGAGCTGCAAATTGTGCAGTTGCCGCATACTGTTTAAATCAATCTCCAATGTATCAAGTAAGTGAGATCTTAGTAGCAGAGATTCATTGCAAAACTCAAACTAGGAGATTATCGCAGACTTTTCCTGTTGCTGTTATATGTTTGCTTTACTTCGTGCACAAACACGTATATTCACTTACAAACACAGAATTGTATTTGCTTCTGCTTTGCAAGGGTTTGAGAGAATGCAACGTAGTGTCAAGAAACTATCAAGAGAATTTTTGCCTGTGCAGGTAACGAAAATGGAAGAGCAAGCAATCAAAGCGCAAATTGATAACAGAAGTACAAAAAGCCCGTAGTAATCTCCCAGCTCCAATTTTAAACGAAATGCTGAGCAATGTTGTCATCTAGTTGTCTCTGGTGGTAGGTAGCCTAGGAAGAAGTGTTTGTTAACTTGTTTAAGTTATCTGATCATTATTAGTTTTGGTACTGGTGACATACAGGCGTCATTCGTATAACATGACACTTGTAAAACACGGTTTTAACATTACACAGTACAAAATTTGCGATTGTTAATTGTTATATAATACGACCTCAAAAGAAATATACGTATCCTGCTGGATGTTTTTTCAATCGCGCAATAAAGGCCCCCAGCTTTATTATCGCTGAAAAGTCGGTTTTCTTTTGTTCTCCTCTTTGAGAAGTGACAGATGCGTTTTATTGAAGAAGTCATTGTTTGCTTTGTTTTCAACATTTTGGAAAGTAAATAGTGAAAAGTAAAAACAAGTATATATTATGTAAAAAATTAAGTTGCAACGTATATGAAAAACGTATCTTTGGATCCTAAAAAATTGAAATTTTACATCGTATAAAATGGGGTATAAAGCTTTAATCGATTAGAAAATCATGAGATTTAAGCGAAGCCACTACTCGAACTATAGTAAAATATTAAGAAGAAATTAGAAGAATTGTAAACGAGATATAAACACCGTACGAACGGAACGTGCTTCTATATCGATTACCCACTTACATTCAATTGACTTGTAAGGATTAGCCACAGCTAAAAAACTAGATAATCACGTGAAGTTGTTTCATTTGTTTTCATTTATTATCACTGTGTAATATAAGAAGCCCTTTATGACCAAAATACATATACATTGTAGTAACCCTAAATCAATATAATAACATTTACAACCCTAATGTTTTGCTGGCAACCCTAATCTATAACATTTAATAGTGAGGAACATAAGAAAAATAACGCAAATCAAAGTCCAAGGTCAACCTACCTAATACCTAATAGGACTAGATCAAATTTCTATTGTAATTTTCGATGAGTTTTTTTCTTTTGGTACGCAAGTGGAAAATCCGAAAATGTTTGCCCAAAAGCTGAACTTCTTATTAAGAGAACAAATATTTGCACACTCCTTGAAAGATGTAAAAAGTAAATCGTTGTGCTAAAAACTGTCGTCTACCCCTCCTGATTATCTAATTATTTAACGTAAGCTTTATAGGTACAGTATATCAGGAAACTTCATCCACTGCGTCAATTTTCGTTTAATTTTAAATCGAGATAAGGGAATTAGCAAAAATATTTTGGATGTTAAACTTTCCAGCATAAAAATTTGGCAATTTACATCAGCAGTGTTAGAAAGGAGGTAAAATTATGCTCAAATACACAAGTAGTCAAATTACCAATGCCCACCAAGGACTACTCCCGGTATTCAAAGTAGTCACTCAAGATTACGATTAAAGGCAATAGGAATCGACATTGAAAATGAGTCGTTGTATTCAAAGTAGGCCGACAACATATTAAAAAATAATCTAAAAGGGATGTTGTATTATTACGCACCTGAAAATAAGTTGTTAGCGGATGATGTCGTAAAGATTAATGATTAATGATGTCGTAAGATTGCAATTATTACATAGAGAGCGTATCCTTAACGCTTTTCGAATCGTACAAGTCATTATTAAAGTCTCCAAGCACAATTAGGTTACTGTATTTCTCAAAAATATTACCAACCGTCGATTCAAAAATGTTAACGTTCCCTGTTGGTCACTAAAGAACGCCCACTAGTGTCACCATCCCATTTATATTCACCTCAATAAAAACTATTTCACATTCCTCATAATATGATTCTGTAGAAATAATTCTATGCCTAATATCACAGGAAGCATAGACCGCTACTCCTCCACCACGTCTCTAAAGGCGGTCATTCCGTCAAAAGATATGACCACGGACTTCAATTGCACCAGCTGATAACACAAGTTTTAATCGAGTCCGGTTACTGCAATAACAGCAAAAGTAGAAGTCTTTATAAAATTTGCAAACTGATCAAACTTTACTGAGTATACCACAGATTTTCTGCATTTCTTATAAAATACAAATACAAATCCCAGTCACTAATTCAATCACAATTTGGTAAAGAAAATCTAGAAGCATTGTACTATAGATGCCACTGGCTTTGTATTAAAGAAAAAATGTAAACATAGGTATTATAAAGAATCCAGAGATCAGTGGTATGGCTGGCTCAATATTCAACGCATTCAACGCATTCAACGCAGGCAAATCAGCACAACAAGTCAAGGAAGAACGTCGTAATGACAACGGCATTGTCGTACGATTTCTTCATATTTCTCCCTCGTATTAAGTACATCTGATCTATTTTCAACTCAATCATTTTTTTTTTTCAGCACAGCATGAAGTACATCTTCGTTGCGAAATTTTTACTCAGCAATTCGCTTTTCTCTTCTCAATTTGCGAAAGAAAAGCGAAATACTGGCCATGGATGTGAGATGATCGCTTGCCAAAATTCTTCCATCAATATCAGTCCATTTAAAAGAGAATTGCGAAGCCCTGCAGCTCCTTACAATGAAATTTTAATACAATTGCAAGATGTAAACAGACAAGTAATTGCAACTACCTCAGATAGCTTTTGCAATCGTGGAGAAGTGGTAATTAATGCAGAGGATTTGCAACCAACTTTGAGAAAAAAAAATGGATATAATTTTCTGATCGTAATTATTATCTTTTGCATATATTTTTCGTTGTATTTCTCATTTTCGTAATTCATCGTTTGAAACGAAATTTCAGCTATCATAAAATTCGATATCTTAAGACATCACTTCGATACATCGACGTATACAGTAGACCTTGCTTTGATTGGCATTACTTCCAGACTTGCAAAGTTTCTTATAATACGCTTTTGACATCACAGGCTACAAATTAGCCCTGTTAGCCGGGGGACGTCTGCATTACATAATCACTATTGAAATTCCAGAAATGTATTTTGTCCTTGCATTTTGAAACTTCCTCTTGCTGGCTGTATGCGACTAAATTTAGACATTGCGCTTAAAGCGTACAATCTCAACCAGTTAATAAAGCTTCTATTTGAAAATATGTTAGTTTATGAGAAATTAAGGTTAAGCGCCACGTGCTAATAGTAAGTCAAAGATGGAGGCTAAATTTGTTGAATGTCTACCATTAGCTTTTGTATAACATATAAAATAGTTTGTCATATTTGCTTGAAAATCTCCTGCATATTTTGTCATGCACTGTTTGTTTGTTATGATTCCTCCGCACTCTGTAGGCAGTTGTACAATTATCGACTAGAGTATATTTAAAAAGGCAACAGCCATCCAATGTCGTTGACTTTCAAAAGCCGCGGAAATTTCATTAAGGAGAAGATTCAATATAAAACCCTTCAATTTTGAAGGCAATATTTTTAAAAGACGAAAGAGCCGATTATGAGCGGAACGACGGGTTGATTTCGCTCATTTTCGTATTTCTCGACACGAATTTTGTTTTTGCTGTAATGTTGTACGATCGGATCGTGATTCGGAACCGAATACAATGTTGTGGTGTCCTATCACCATTTCAACACGTTATAAATATTTGACCAATCTGGTACAATATCGAAGACTCCTTCGAGTGGAGAAAGAAAAATTACTGATTTCTTAAACGGGGCTCTGTTCCCTGCACATTTTGACCATAGTGTATGGATTGGGTTTAACTTTATGGGTTGTTTTTATTTAATTAAACATTAAAATACTTTTTCTTTTTTTTCCTTTTGCGTTTTGTTTTACAGTTAATCGTTATTCTTAAAATCTTAAAGTAATAACTGAATTATTCTGGTTTTTCAATTGTTCCTCATCTCATTCCTCACTAATTTGTAAATATATAAATATGTGAAAATTTTTTATTTTAATAAATTTAAGCTATGTATATATGTATGTGTACATAGGTTTTCTTAACAATTTGCCGTTACAAATATAAAATTTATTTTGTTTCTTGTTTTTGGTCATTTTTTTAATCATTTTCACTTTTAATTATGTTATCAAAAATCGTTACGTTTAAGGAAAGATGTTTTTTTTTTTATACATTAGATGCTAAAGAGATTTATTAAGTTTTCTTAATTTGGGCAAAAAAATGAAAGAACAGAATAGCATATATATATATATATATTGAGAAAGTTCGTTAAGGTTAGCAAAGGGTGCTTGGATTTCGAAATTCTCTTGTTTAAAACAAAAAAACAATTAATAAAATGATAAGACATGTGTATAAAATTGTACTTGATTTTCTTTAACAATTAAATTTTCTCACCACCAGACGATATTAGTTATAAGTACATTAAATATATGTGCATAAGAGTGTATAAAAAACCTTAATTTTTAAGCTCAATTAAATGCACGATCCAGTGAGGGCTTATAATAGATAACCAAAAAAGTAATCACCGATTGCCGTTACTGTTTGGATTTTTTCCCCAAGAAAAAATTCAATAAAATGCCATAGTCATCGGAACGAGATCTTTGTAAATTCAAT
>CCAG010020716.1:0-54683 GCA_001077435.1 Glossina morsitans morsitans
GGGGAGAAGCAGAGAGTTATCAAATCCTTGTAAGGCAAACAAAGGTGGATAAAAGACTTCTTAAGGTACACATACTTTATACATTTGCATTTGTGGTATTTACAATTGACAATAAACGCTATGGTTCTTATAAAACATGTACGTACATTCTCGAAGAACTCAAGTTTTGTCTGTCTGGCTATTCAGAACGGCGACGATATCAAATATTCAGATCAAAAATTAAACTTCACATACACACTCTTAGTTGACGTACACAGATCTGAAAGTGATAGATCCGTAAGTAAGCCTTCAAGACACATAAGTGTAAATTATGTCTCGATCGACCAATCGACACGCCTATAGTACTTTAAAAGCTGCTTTTCAGCTGAATTCTTCCACTATCGTCTAAAATATCGACCAATACATGTTGAGCCGATCCACAGACAATGCCAAGATTGTTAATAGCGTATTTAAGGCCCATGTAATGATTTGCATGCACAATGTATGTATACAAAGCATCGAAGAAGGTGAGTAAACTATATCCACCACCGGGATCATATTGACTTATCATGCATCAATTAAATATTTATTTATTTATTTATTTACTTATTTATTATCTATATATTTTGTAAATAAATTTACAAAGTATAGATTTAAAGGATGCCGGATTGCTCGGATCATATGCTCGTCTCTAACGTACTTGAGATTTAAACCCACGACCATTGAGTTGTTAGTCGCGATCGTCAGCCTACTCGAGTGCTCATTTAAATACACATTCATTCATACTCATCCCTCTATACTTTATTGTTGTAATCAAATGCTAAAAGAAAATATTGTACCAATAAATTTTATACTATAACGGGTTATCTACAGCTGGGGTTTGGTTCAGCTGGACAGTCAGCTATCCGTTCCAAGGAGTTTATTATGAAAATTAAAAGGACCTTCGTGTTCTTGTAGGAAGTTTTTTAAAAATGTACGTGGGTTTATAGCGTTATTTACGAAGTTACTTATTATTAAAAGAACAAGCAACATGTACTAGTGGGCAGCCTCGATAGCGTATAACCGGACAAATATAAACCACTCGCAATCGAACTTGATTTTTACGTAAACAATTTCTCGCGTATGATCTGCAAATTATATTCATCCTTTTGGGATGAGAGTCTATACGGCGATGATATGAGCGCAGGCTGTTATCTTAAGGACCTCATTCCGGACAGACGGAGCAACGGAGTACTTATACGATACTTCATACAATAGGCTTTAGTATTTAACGACGACAAATAAACTATAAGAGTGTAATGTATTTCCTTCATTTCCTAGTCTGTTAAAAGTAACGACTTTTACCTATAAAATTTTTGAGGAATATTTGATGAAATTTGAATTGTTTTTGATTCTACTTCTACACAAAATGCATTTTATTTCTGCGACTGGCGATGGTTTATGCGGCCTGAAAAAACAAGTTTAGTTTTCTTGCATAACAATCCAATTGATTTGTTACTGCTGAGGCGCGTTTTCTTTTCTCTTAACGGAAGGGTATAATATAAACTTAAACTATAATGCTAAACTATTTTTTTATGGATGGTGACATCATCCAGGTTTTTTATGAGATTTGAACTCGCGAACATTGACTTGGTCATTCCGATAATCTCTCGTGTGAGATAAGCTTGATTCGATTGACTCTTTAACCGAGAACCTAAATAGCTAGCCTAAAAATGATCGGGAAATACTTTCTTCTCTGAAGTGCAGTTCCACAAGTCCAATTTGCGCTTTTCTACAGAGGACTAGGACAGCGAAATTTGACGAAAATAGATGACTTGCGCATTGTTATTTTACCTCGGTTAGTATTTGAACCACCGACGATTTGCGTATATCTCATTCTGTCGTTAGGGGTCATTTTGACCTACATCGCTATAGTCACAAAAATGAAGATAGGAAGCAGATCGACTAACTAACGATCTCCTTTTAATTTCAGTTTATTTCCAATTTCCCAACAATTTCAATAGCGACGGTGTACAGACACATATGGCAGCTGATTTTTTTCAACCACATCGCGTCTTTTCGTTTTTTTTTTTAATTTTTTCTAATCTTTTTTCTGTGAAAAATGAAAAAATTTGGTTATAAACAATTTTAAAAAGTTGAAGGGTTTTTTATCGACTTGTGTTCTGAGTAGTGCGTGTTTTCTTTATGTCTTTAATTTTTTAATTGTTTTGGTGTTTTTGTGCATTTAGCTCGAGTCTTTTGAGTGATTTTTTGCTAAAACTGAGTATCGCGGATTCCGTTCGTGTTTTCTCTAAGTGTAGTAATAAAAGGGAAAAAAATCAAATAAAAAAAAAAAAAAAATACAAAAAAGAAAAACAAAATAATAAATTGAAAACATTTGACATTATCCTTAGCAGTTCCCAACCTTTTTAAGTGAGTGGTTATTTCACAAATAACTAAATAATAGAAAACTAGAAGGCATAATGGCCCCGGGGCCGCCAGATAAAAACTCGAATAGATTTCATCTATTATCTGACACATCCCCCTAAAGAAAAAAAGTTAAAAATTCGGACTTTCCGGTGTTGCCAATTAGTGACATAACTCCTACTGACAAAAAATATATAGTTATTTCTTCAACTGATGCTAGTGTAACAATTTCCCAAATCAGCCCTTTTGCAATAAAAAGAGCCCTAGATAGCATCACAACATACATAGACTCTATCTCCATTCTACGCGATGGGAATTTACTGGTCCTCGCTGGGAACCCGCGCAACCGATAAACTCTTAAAGTGGAAATCATCATAAATTACGCGAAAAACTAAACTCGGTTAGAGGGGTAATTTATGCCTCGTGCTTAAAGTATGTGCCGGAAGAGGAAATTGTTCGCGAAATGTGCAATCAAGGAATGACTGAAGTTTATAAATTCACCAAACTAAACGACGACGGAAAAACTCGCTCTGCTACGGGAAGAATTATTTTACCGCCAATAGTTGATGTGGCGTGGTATAAGTGTAAAGTAGAACCGTACATTCCAAACCCAATGAGGTGCAAAAACTGTCAACGCCTGGGGCATACGGGAAAATGGTGCACCAGTGCTTCATCATGCGTTGATTGCGGTCTCCCTCCACATGCTGAAAGCTGTTCACGTAGCTTTTGCATAAATTGTAACGAACAACACTCGGCTTCAGATAAACAATGCCCACGTTTCGTACAAATGCGTGAAATACTAAAAATAAAAACAGAAAATTACTGCAGCATGGGCGAAGCACGACGCAAATACCGGGAGGTTAATCCATCTGGAACCCAAAAATTTACCAAAAATAACACCTACGCTGCTGTTGCCTCGCAAGTCGAGCCGAATGTCCCTTTGACTCCAACTCCTTCTAATAACAAACCTGTTCCACCATCAGCCAAAAACCATATTGCGAAACCAGATCCATCACTCATCAAAAATAATGTTGAAAAAACCAAGCCAACAGCAAATACTGAAAAAATTAAAATATCAACGCGTATCCTAAAATCTAACAAAGTAAATTCCCCGGAACCACCAGCTCCCAACTCTAGTCAATAAATTACAAGTAACGATTCTAATCTTCCATCCTTTAATCAACCGTCATACTCAAATTATTCACGTGTGCCCACTCGTTGCACTTCAAATGTACGCAACCACCTAAATGCTGATCATTCTTCTGGTAAGAACAAAATATTCCCGCAAAATTGCGACCTTCCCGACGGAGACGATTACATGGAAACTTAACCCAACTACCACTCCCTTTCCTCGTCACAACAATTAAATAAAGTTTTTAAAATTCTACAATGGAACATTAAAGGACTTTTTAATAATTTTGGTGAACTCCGTTCACTAATAAATGATTTTAATCCAACCTTCACATAACTTCAAGAGACCTATTGCAGAAATTCTTTTAATCCTATTCCACCCAAATCATATACTGGATACTTCATGAATGCTGATCAAAATTTATACTCCAAACAAGGAGTTCATGTTAACTCCTTTAATTTAACGCATTAATTTAAGCTCCCACATACAAGCCATAGCGATACAATTAATCTTAAACCTTATATTTACCAAAGAAAAAGAACACAAAGGCAATCAATATCCTCGAATCTGTTGGACGAGAGATCTCCACATGGGCAAACTCGTCAGGAGCAAAATTTCTATACAAAAATCAAAAAAAAAGCACATTTGTCGAAAACAGATGTGCGATGCAGAAAATCTACTGATGCTGATGATTAACGACTTATCAGTACTAAACGTGCAGTCGCTCCATATCCTCGGGCTCACGTTTTCCAACAATTATCGTTGGAAGACACACTGTCTTCGGTTAACACGGGTGAATTTCATACAGTACGTTGCTTGGAAAAGCCACGCGCACATTAACACTATTGCCTATCTTACCAAAATGCTTGTTTTAAGCAAGATTGACTACGCTTTGATAATTTTTGGCAATAGCTGCAAATCTAATATCAACATTCTTAAACCGATTTATCACCAAGCCCTCAGAGCAAGTTGTTATGCTTTTCGGACGACGCCCATAAAAATATTATAATTGAAACTGGTCTCCCAACTTCAGAATATAGACTTTATGAATTAAAAGCTAAAATAGTCCCCAAGCTTCTTAATTCAAACAAATCTATTCTCGGTGATGACGTGAGAAAGATTGTTACTGCGAAGAAAATTCGAAAGTCACCATCTGCAATTGACTCTTCATTCAAAGTAATTTCTGCATTTTAAACGATGGAAGACCAATGCATTTTTTAACTCATCACACCTTTCCGCTCATTAATTTAACATGTGCTCTCCGCCACTTGTTCCGCTGATTTCCTGGTCTATTTCTGATGATCTATATAATGGTGATAACTTTTCAATCATAATCTTACCGTACTTAGGTGGTTGCATACATTTGAAGTGCAACGAGTGGGCGCACGGGAATATTATGAAATTGAAGGTTGATTAAGGGATGAAAGATTGCATTCATTACAACTTGTAATTTGCTGACTAGAGTTGAGAGCTGAGAGAGTAGAGGTGATTCTGGTGAATTTACTTTATTAGGCTTTAGGACACGTGTTGTTGTTGTAATTTTTCAATATTTGTTGTTGGTTCGATTTTTTCAATATTATCTTTGGCGGATGATGGAACTGGTTTCTCAATATGATTTTTGGCTGATGATAGAACAGATTTTTCATTGTCAGGAGTTGGAGTTAAAGGCTTATTAAGTTCGATTTGCGCGGCGACGGTAGCGTAGGAATTGCTTTTGATAATTCTCTGGATTCCAGTTGGATTTATTTCCTGGTACTTGCGTCGCGCTTCGCCCATGCTACAGTAATTTTCTGCTTTGATTTGTAGAATATCACGCATTTGTACATAACGAGGGCATTGTCTGGTTAATGCCGAGTGTTGATCATTGCAATTTATGCAGAAACTACGCGTTCAGCATTTAGCATGTGTAGGAAGACCACACTAGATGGACCATTATTGCATCTTTTTGCAGTATGACCCAAGCGCTGGCAGTTTTTGTATCGCATGGGATTTGAAATGTAGAGTTTTTTTTGCACTTTTTTACACTTGTACGAAGCCACATCAACAGTTTGCGGTAACCGAAGGCGGTGTAAAGTCATAATTATCTTGCCGGTAAGGGAGCGACTTTTTCCCTCGTCATTTAATTTAGTAAATTTATACACTTCAGTTACACCTTGATTGCTCATTTCGCGAACTATTTCTTCTTCCAGTACATGTTTTAAACACGGAGCATAAATTACGCCTTTACCAGAATCGAGTTTAGCGGAAATTGGGCATAAATTGGCTAGCGATTTTAACTTTAAGAGGTTCTCCGTCGCGCGCGGATTACCAGCAAAAGCAAGTAAATTACCCTCACGTAGAATCGAGCTTAAGTCTATACATGTTGTAATGTCATTTAGAGTTTTTTTATAGCGAAAGGACTGATTTGCGAAATTGTCATCTGTTGAAGAAATAACCATATATTTTTCGTCAATCGGAGTAATGGTACTGATTGGCAATACAGGAAAGTGCTAATTTTTAATGTTTTTTCTTTGCGGTAATTTGTCCGCCAATAAATGAAACCTACTTAAGTTTTTATGCGATGGCCCCGGGGTCATAATGCCGTTCTATTGGCAGTTTATTATTTAGTAATTTAAGAAAAAGAAACCATTCACTAGAAAAAGATTGGGAGCCAATAAATAATGGAAAATGTCAATTGTTTTCAATTTCTTTTATTTTTTCATTTAATTTTTTTTTTTTTAATACATGAAGAAAACAAACGCACACGCGGTGCCCGCAATAAGCGACTTAGCAAAAAGACTGACAAGACACGAGCCAAATACACGAAAAGACCGCGGACGAAAAGAAAAGACGCATTACTCAGAACGCAAGTCCACTACGAATGCATTAACAAAATAATAACTAGTTTACGGAAGGTTATTGGAATTATCAAACCTTTAGGATGCTTAAGACAGGATCAGATACGTTTAACGAAGAAAATAATTGATGCGTTTCGAATAACTACAAGACACTTTGAAAGTAATAAAATCTGTTACCACACATTGCAGTTCAAGGAAAACAGGGCATATACTCTACTAATCAAACGCCTCCATCATTCCACCTCAATGCCGGATATAAAAGCAAAATCTATAAGCTTGGGATACCAAGTAAGAAGGGCAAAACATGTTATCGGCCGAAACCCTAAACTGCGCTTATCTATGTTTATTTGTTGACTTGGATCCGAATCAAAACAACAAAGACGTTTGCAACATTCGCTTCATTGGCAACGCCATCGTCACCATCGTACTCCCCAAAATATTTGAAGGCATTGTACACTGATTCTGATGTCAAGAATTTGAACATACGAAATCCTAGTATAGAACATATGTGTCGAATGCGGATTACGACACTCCACCGCCGAATGCACCAAACTTTCAAATATTCTCCCAAATGCATACATTGCCTTGGTACACATGCTGTCAATTATAAGGGGTGTGCAATTTATTGAATACTTGGAGGTAAGAAAATAACTGCAAGTAACAGAAATACGATGTCATGACATGTCAAGCACTATCTTAACGCTAACCGTAGCCATAACAAATGTGAAAATAGAAGTCAACCTACTACTTGAACATATTCGCAGTTTGTAAAAGACGATCAATCCTTAGTAAATAACATTGTAAGCAAAACTGAAGCTACGTTTTCTAGGCAGATCGAATTAACTAACAGGTTAATGAATAAAAAATTTAGTAATTGGAGAATGGAATGCAAATGGCATTTCACGTCATTTATTAGATATATTTCTTCTATCTGACCCAATGCGGATTGCAAGCAAGTCATATTTTCAAATAAGAGGCCACGATATATAAATGCTAACCACCCAAATAATAATGCACATCTTGGCACTGCAATTATAATGAAGCCAAATATTGAAAAAGATATTGCAGAACTTATAAAAGAATTATATCTGCAAGCAGCCGAAATTACAATTATTTGCGATAATACATACGTCTCGATATACCCAGTTTGTTTTCCTCCTAGGCACAATGGGAAATGTTACCAAATATTACAGTTTTTTGGCAAACTTGGAAACAAATTTCCTGTAAGCAATTATTTCAATACTAAACACACTTGATGGGGATCTCCATTGATAAACCAAGATGGATGAGAACTTCATAAATGTATATCTCAATATCAGTGCAGTGCTTTATTTACAGGCACTTCTACACACTGGTCAAAAGACGTAAACAAAGTGACAGATTTACCAGATTTCGCTGTTTGATAATACTGGCAATAATTTCGCAATGATAATAAACTATGAGATCAAAGTTTATCAAAAAATTGCACCTGCTTTGGACGGAGCAGTGGAAAATTTTACTTAGCTCGTTCCCGAAGCAGCCCCTGTTTCAACGCGATGCAAAACTGTTAGTAATATCTCAAGCTATTTTATCTCCGCTGAGATTAGCCCACTCATCAGAAAGAAGACACGCCTCCATAAGATATAAGAAGCAAAGGACCATGCAGCCTGCTAATAAAGCAATCTTAAATCAAGCGTCGAATTATGTAAAAATCCATGTGAAAAATGGGGAGAACAGCTCTATTGGAAAATGTTTGAGCAATCTAAGCCCTACAAATAATAATGAGCACGAGTATTGGATCGCTACGAACTACCTAAAATAGCAATAGGGGAAAAGTGTTCGAATCAAATAGTGGCACATGGTGTAGAACGGAAAAAAGCAAAGCAAACGCATTCAAAACTTGTTTACAGGAATCTTTTACCCCATTTTCTCTTTGTATAGCTGGCAGCAGGCTGAGGAAATCACCGACTTTCTTAATGTTGCTTATCAAATGAAATGAATTCCCAAAAGTTGAACAAGAAAACTTCTGGATGCTGTCTAATCGGCTATATTCATTAAGATCATTAAAGGTCTGCCAAAAAAAAGCATTGCTGCATCTTACTTTGATTTTCAATTCAATCACAAAAGTTGCATTTCCCTATTCAGTGGAAATGCGTGAAAATTGTTATGGTTGCAAGACCAGGAAAGCCCGGAAATATGATAAAATCATACAAAGCTGCCCGAGCATCAATGCGAATTTCGCCGTAATCACGGTACACCGGTGCGATGGCTCTGGGTAGTTAAACTATATTACCACTCGGTATTTTTAAAACAACTTTCGATAGATTTTAGCATTTAGCTTATTATTTAAATCGAAACATCGTTTGTCCGCACAATTTCAAAATCTGACTTAAACGGAAAAACTTTATATACCGAAATAAACGGCGATGAATCAAAAATAGGTGAAATAAATACTGGAATCCCCCAAGCAAGTGTCCCAATATTATATACGATTTTTTCACGGATTTTTCACGAATGTGCCTATTACCAACGATGTTACCATCGCTACGATACGGCAATATTAACCACTAGCACTTGTCATACCGACTCAGCAAATATTATCCAACGAAAATTGCATGCGAGAAAAAAATGACTCAAAACATGCGATATTAAAGTAAATAGTGGAAAATCGACATATATTACATTTAGCGTAAGAAGAGAAGACTGGCCCCCTCCATCCTTCTCCAGCCCATCGTTCAACAGTGTGAAATATTTTGGTCTTCGCATCGCCACTAAGCTAACTTGGAAAAAGCATACACAGTCGAAACGGGACCAACTAAATATGAAAACGTAAAATGTTTACTGGCGTTTAGGAGTTAGGTATGAACGCATGGGATTCAGCTTCGGAGGATATCCTAACGTAGAAATACAATATTACAGATGTATCATTTTAAAACCTTAAAACTAATCACAAACGCTCCTTGGTTTGTGAGCAATCACATTTTCGTCTGCCTACTTCTGTAAGTTAGAGATGAAATATAATATTTTACCAATAATTACTTGAACAGATTAAGCCTGCACCTTAACATTTTAGCTGTATGCTTATTAGATAATAGCTATGAAGTAGGAAGACTAACGTAAAAAGACCATATATTAGATTTCCCGTTGACACACGCACATTACTGATGCGCTCCATCCATACTCAAAATCCGAAGTCAAAAATAAAACAATAATGTATTTATCAAACTCGCTGGAGTCCAACTATTATGTTATATTATAGTTTTTTTTAGTCGTTAATTCATTTGCTATATGTAAATAGATTGCAAATAAAGACATTTTGAAACAAAAATTGAAAATGCTTCAAGTTCTCAGCAACAACCATTTGAAGTAAAACTATTATATTTTAAGAATAAGATGATAATTTTGTAATTTTGGAAAAATTCTTCCCAAACATAAGCAATAATAAGAAGGCCTCAAAGAGATTGAAAAGTTGGCAAAAGAATGAAGACCTGTTCCCCCATGCCCCATGCAAGCATTCTAATCGCCATACAACGGGAGATGTATTCGATAGGGACGTCAAAGAGATTCTAAACACAAATATCAATTTTTATGGCAGCAGTCTCCAATGCGAATTTTTTGTTTTTCTTGAAAAGTATGAAGATCCAGATGGGTATGATTATATAAAGAGCTTCAACTTGAATGCGCTAAGCGAATTAACAATGACGACACTAAAGTATTACTTTATACAACGGATAATACAAATTCTCTCTTCAGAAAATATGAATGGAAAAACAAAAATCTCAAAACGGATATTTGAAAATCGTCAATTGAAAAATTTGGGATTCCAATTAACTGTAATGTAAATCATCTAATCAAAAATGCCTTATCAAATATATCGCTTAAGTTCGCTACCTCGCTAATATCGGTTTTCATAAAGATAGTCAGACTCGTGATAAAAGATACGGTGATGAAGTTGAAAACCACCTGCGGACTCTAAATTTCTTATCTAAATGTGTATTGACCATGCCCGCCGAAGAACTTGAAGTATACGCTGATATTCCACAGGGCAGCTATTTGAACCCCATTCTATTCAATTTGTGTACACTTAAGTACATGAACTTTCAGTATGTTAGCAACTTTTTAATCATAGTCATGCGACGCTTTTGAGCTTTGAATATAAACTTTTTGATTATTTCATATTGCATTTCCAAAAAAGTATATGGCCCGTGCATACTATATTATGATCATGTATATAGCACGTTAGGATATATAAATAAACTTAAATTAGAAGCCAAAACAATATTTTCATTATAGCCAGGATACTGACAAGTGACTGAGAATTACATTATACCGATAGCGATTTTTCATTTTCAGAGGCAGCCTTTCAGCAAAAGCCAATCTCTTCTATACTGCATGTTTTACCCCCGGCCAAAAAAGCGCAATTTACTTTGCAATAGGATCCAAAACGGAGATGAACTTCTTATGAACGAAAATAATCAAAGCCAATCGAGGTAATATTTTCAATTTTTGGGTAGAATAATTAATGACAACCTGACCTTTAAAGAACATTATTAAAGAAAGACTTAAAGGTCTGAAGGCGACGTTCTCAAGATAATTATCAACAACCAATCAGTTCAAAAATGGAAGACTTCGTTATGTTTTTGATAAAATCAACTCAATGCCTTTCTTAAATTAATATCCATGACAAAAGGAAACGCGTATGAAAGTTTGGCTGATATTATAAAAACCCCCATGATGCGTTCGGTTACTCAGGAAATTTCCTGTATGAGGTCTCGCATAAACTTAAACTATTGGAAGAATTATCCTAAATTCTTATCGAATTAGTTACCATTGGATTCGCCGCAAAACATGTCATTATACGTGGTCAACAAAAATGAGCTGACTTTTGTGCACGAGAAAAACGTATTGATAATCTCAAAGAAACAATATATCGATCCAATCCGAAAATTCGTTTTTAAATGCCTATATGACAAATTTATGGAAATTACGGCCAACAAAATCATTGCCTCTTTCAAAAAATCGATCCAAGTTTTAACTTTAAGCCCCCTTCGGATGCGGTCTTTATGTCCTGAGAGACCAAAACACATCATTTTCAGATGTCATAAATTCGACAATATTGGACTGTCGTTTAATCTGTTCACATTGTATGATAACTTTTATGATGTTTTCAATGCGCACAATAATGCTTATTTTGGAAAACCAACTTCAACACTTCATTAGAAAAACAAATTCATCATTTTTTAACTAACTTTAAATTTTCATATGTTTTGTTCTTCAGTTGTATAATTACACCAACACAAAATTACATTTTAATTTTGTCGTTTACATATTTTAAAAATGAGCCTCTGTCAGCCAAAGTTTGCAATATTCATCTTACATCGCTTTTATGTGCTATGGAAGATATAGACGCTCTGCAACACGGAGGCCCTAGCCCGAAAACAAAGCAAATCCAACAAAAAAATTTGTGTGTATTAGAATAAATTAGAAACAAATCGGAAGTTGTGTGATTAGTTGTGGACGTGTATGTTTTTTCGATATTGCCTCAGTTTCTTGTACATTGTGGGCGTGAATTGCACATTTTTTTTAAACTTGGGGTTCTTAATTAACCAATTTTGTGTCACATTTCGGTGTCTATCTTAATTTTTGCAACTGTGGCGATTATATAAATGTTGTGGGTCAAATTAATCCATATTTATGTCCATACTTATATACAAAATATTGACAGTTCTAAAGCTAAGGATATCGCTCGATTGTGTTTATTGAGCCGCAAAGATTTTCTCATTGTGTTCGCAAAGCTCAAAAAACGATATACGCAATTAGGGTAAGCTTTGGGCCGAATAAGTTACTTCCATCTGCAGACCTATTCTTTCATCTATTGTCTTTTTTGTTTATTGTTGAAATGCTCATGCCGGCAAAAATTCAAGGCACTTAAAATTTGCTTATACATCCATTTTATCAAAGGCGAGTGTGGCTTGTGTGAACCATATTTCTAACCTTAATAGTTTGAAGATTGCAATAATCTCGATAATGCAGCAAAATTTCAATTACATTATTGTTATCTGCAAGCACGCATGGTCACCCAAAGAACACGCCACGCCTGCAGAACCACTCTGATTCTCAAATTTCAAATAATGTTGAAATAACTTGAAGTCAAATGAATTAACATCAATGGAGCACACAATTCGTCGTAACGCTTTTACTAAATTAAAATGTTGGTCGAGCATAGCTCCCAACAGGACGTGTATTCAAACAAAGAATATTTAAACTCGCAATTCCTGTTTAAATGACATATAGAATTCCTCTCCAGTTAGGCAATTGTAATACAAACTAATCACATGAAAGTCAAAATTGGTAATTCCTCCTTTGTAGGGATAATAGTCGAATAATTTGAAAACTTTTTATGAAAGCAAGCAATGTATTTACATCTAGGATTATAATCGATTTTAGCTAAAACAGAGACCTTTGTCCAGTAATGTAACAATTGAAAATTTCTTATAAAATGTGATGAGATTTGAACAGAAATGCTTCATAGATATGAAGAGTTTGGCAGTAGAAATATCCCTGTTTTTGGCTGGGCGGTGAAAAGTGAAATTTTTAAATATTTCACTTAAAAAATTCGTAATTATTACAAAAAACACATAAATATGTATATTTATATATATTTACTTATATGCTCATCATCCCAGTGGCGAGGTCATTATAATTTCGGTTAAGCCGAATTAAAACATTGTGTATACATCTATAATTTTTTATATTTTTTTTTTTTGGTTTATGTTTTTAAATGTATATACCGCTATTGCTTTTACAAATAAAGCAAAACAACTGTGTCTCCTTTCTTCACTTTTTTTTTTATAAGATTCTTATCTTAATCCGTAGTACCAAAAAATCATTAAAAAATACATACATACCATTAAAACACACTATTACGTTTGGCACGTTGAGCTGTAGTTTGCATAGCGGCCACTACTGCATCAGCACCGCCGGTAAAGATCGGTTGATTTGTGCCACGCCTTAATACATGCCACATTGCAACCGGTTTGCGTAAAGATGATAGCATCTGGTGCCAATGTCGCAGACCCTTGCCGGTAGCACAACTACCCGCAACAACATGACCAATTGGCGTGATCGTCGCCTCGTCAATCACACCAAATACGGTTAAGCGTATATGGGCGGTTGTTAGATTATGTGGCGGTAAACTGAATATTACCGATTCATTGAAAACGGGGCAGCGATCTTTACGTTTAAGTGAAGTACGTTTCTTTAAAACTTTCTTCTCATTATTCATAAGATAAACCTGCAGCATATTTGAAAAAATTCCTTAGTAATATCAAAACGAAAATATTTGTCTTCTCCAACATTCTAAGATCGACCTACCTTCACGAAAATATGGTGAGCATTGTGCAGGTTGGTAGCGTCTTCTTTGCTTGGGATTTGTAGTTGCAGATTACGTGCCTTAACCACAACAATGGTTAAGCGTTCTGCTGTCGGCAGATAACTAAGTGAAAACATTAATTCACCCCAACGGGCATTACATTTACGACAATCTGTTAAGGGTATCCAAGTGGTTATAGGTCTTGGCATTTCTCCAATTTCCATTTCAGCTTCACCTTAAAGGGATATACAATGTAAAATAAATCGCTTTTAAATCCTCAATAGAAGTACCAATTAATGTATGAGCTACTCCGTTGTGATAGAGATGAAACCATAGAGAATGTCTGGTCTGTTGTCTTTTTAACCAAAAGTTAAACGACTCGTTAAACGTTGGCGTTTGTGAATTTTTAACAACCTGAAAGTAAAGGAAAAACACTATATTACCTTTTAATGTTGTTAGGCTAAATTTCCTCTACCTTGGTTTGTAAGGCACCTGCCTGATCTGGAACTAAATAGATACGTACGAAGGTATCTAATGAATCAACACTGAATGGTAAAACCAAACCTTTGGCTTCTAAAACACTTAACGTTAAGTCCATACCATCTTCGGTAATAGAATTTCTATAAATAATGATTTTATTCATAGAAAGTTTCCCAAAAAATTTTATAGTATTTTCAAACTTACTTGTCATAGTGGAGACTTACACATAAATAGCCTGTGATTTGTGTGTATGCGGTTTGTTCTTGTGAGATATCTTGGTTGCTCAGACCTGTTAACAAATCAGAGTCTACCGAATCACACGACACTGCTCTTTCTAAGTTAATGCTGTCCAATGAGCCCATACTGCCTGAGTCCAAAGAGCATTGCGAACTATTTCGTCGCCATAGAGTAAAAGTTAAATCTTCTTGCTTAAGTAAACGTCCGAAATTCCATGTTGCTGTGCCAGCGTAGCTGTTAGTTGCAACGCTGCCGTTATGCTGTGGTACTTTACGAAAAAGAAAATCTTCTGATATAGTTTTTTGTAACATATGGGGTCCCTTAACTTTCTTCACTACGTTGATAAAAGGATTACCAGAATTGCCACTGACATGAGAGCTGTGAAAGGCATTCGTTATATTTTTCAGCGATATTGTGCTAACGTCTTCAATGTCGTTTGCCATTTCAGCGGTTTCCGAAAACGAGCGATTGCGAAATGGTCTCTCAATTCCTTGTTCTTCAAAAATAGCATCTTTACAGTGTAGATTGGTTTGACTTATGAAAGGGTTACCATCTACCCGCGCTATTTTTTCCACTATTGGAGAACTATTTAAGGCAGTGTTGAAGTGGCTTTTATTAATATTTTCTGTTAAAATTGTATCCAAAAATGGGTTGGTATTTGTGCGAGTTCTTAAATCCGCTTTATCACTATTAGGGCTAAGGTACACTTCGTTTTTACTGTCCAAATCCGATAGTGCGTTGAGACCAGGTAAAGGGGATTTTCTAGGCACTGGTCTCGGTATGGCTGCATTTGGTGTTAGCGAATGCATATTATGCGAATGATTCGCAGTTAGACGTGTTTTGGGTGGTGCCTCGAGGATTGGAAAAGGCGTCGATCCGTCGGCATTACTTTTAGTCTTTAAACCGTTTAAAGACAGCATGATGGTGGTATCGTTACCTGACAATGATGCTGCTGATGCTGACGAATGTATTTCGTTTTGCTGATCAAATGAAAAGGTCACGATTTTCGTATGGCCGTTGGTAAGCTGGGCAATGGGCGCTGGAGCTGGTCTCAATGGTTGAGGAGGTATTAAGCAATCAGTTTGCGGCAAATTCCATAGGGGTGTTGTTGTATGTTTGGGAGAATTTTGCGACTGCTTAAAACTTTCTTTATCGACGGCATCAAAACGTTTAAAACTACCGCTGGAACTGAGCAGGAGTTCAGAGCCCGAATGAATCTGAAAATTAAGATACGCTTTGCTCTCTCTCTCTCTCTCTCTCTCTCTCTTAATATCTATCTATCTATCTATATACATATATATACATATCTATATCTATATAGATATATATATTTAATTACTCGTGTAGACAAGTTGTGAAACATACCATATATCCATTTGACTTAAATAACTTGTGAGCCGACAAGCCGATTTTTTCTTCTTTATATGAACCTGACCAAAATGTTTCGCGACTTCCAAAATAATGGTACAACAACATTATAATGACAACAAGTATAAAAGCCATTAATATTATGCTTGTTAAGGTTACAGGTGTATCGTCCATTTTGATTATAGTCAATCCCTGTGCTAATGATAAAATCCATGCGTAACATGTCCATTGCAATTATCTAGAAGATAAATGTATGTGTGCATTTAGTGTCAAAAATTAATAGAAATGTTTTCTTTCTAAAGGGCTTTCCCCATTATGTAGTAGACGGCTCCCATATATGTATATATTAAACGGATTATTTCTTACATTAACTGAAATACATTTATTACAAAAGAATCTTAGGTAAAAATTTGCAATATTTAGCAAATGCTGCTCATAATAAGCCGTTCAATCGTTTGTATGGTAAATGGAAAAAATAATATCCAGCCTAGGATGTATCTAGGGCACCACTAAACCTCTCCCTATTAAAATTCAGCTAAACACAATATAAAACGCATTTCATTAATGAATGTTAACAGTTTGTCTAATATTTCTGTCTTGTGGATACTGACCGAAAATTATTACGGTATTGATTTAATCGACATCACTTACGACCTGCCGTGAGTGCGCTCGGTAGCTTGGAACGCGTTGAAAATTCATTAAATGTCAAGTTTTCCATTTCCTAAACAATTAAAAACATAAGCTAAGTAAACGTAAATAAAATACATACATACAGGGATCGATGATCCACAAATTTGGCACACAAATTTCAGTTCCCTATTAATGTACGAACTACATACAGATATATTTAATATATTAAACAATATTTTGCACTAGAATGTGGTATATATATGCGGTAATCTCATTAATATTGGGTTTTTTCGCACGACAAAAAGTAAACGCTTGTTAAACCTAGTCTATTGTCCAAACAGAAAACTGTTTAACTGTTTTGTACTACTAGGGAATACTTATTAAAATAGTAAAAAAAAAAAAACAAAACGTTGTTTCAGTAGATGAGAAAATAAAATAACTTCAACGACTCAAAAAACATAACGTCATTAATATTGGGGTTTTTTCATATAAGGAAAGGTACGAAAGTAAAAATTAATATTCGGTGGGGTATCCTTTTTGCTTAATAACGTCTTAGCTTCCTATTAGGTCCTTGTTCCAATGACTTACCGCGAGCATGGCAATGGACACGTTATAGTTAGGGTATACGTTGGATCCAATGGAGTCGGAAAATTGGTGTTTATGGACGGCATTCTAAACAAGGAAGGCAATTTAGGGATATTGAAGGAAATTTGAAAGAAGCTACAGTCAAACTTTGTATTTTCGAAACATGCGAGTTCTATCAGGAAAACCACCTCAAGCATGCATCCCGCTTAATTCAAGAATGGCTCTTATATAATTGCCCCAAAGTGCTTCACATTCTTCTCCAATCACCAATCACCAGCCATGAACCCAATGAAAAATATGTGGGATGAATTAGACCGCCGTGAGTGAAAACCCTCCTAGATTACAAGAAAAATGAAGTAAGATCCCGGTTTTCTACACAAGAAAAATTATGTAAAATATGTCAAAACGTTTGAATGACGTTATTAAGCAAAACGGATAACCCATCGAATATTAATTTTTAATAATATGCTGTTTTTTATCTTCGTATCCTTCCTCATACGGAAAAATTCTGCCCATTTGCAAAGAGTGGCCATGTTAATTGGCCGATCAGCATGAATTTTGCGCTGCTAGTATATATATTAGAGGTCCTCTCGTTGAACATTGTTTTCAGTCATTTCTTTCTACAGCTGCTTATTAATTGCCACTTCATGTATGGCTGCAATATGATTTATTCTTCTCTTCTTCTCTTATCTTCTCTTTTGTAGTTTATTGACACGAAAACATTACGAATCTTTAAGCGATTCGATTTTTTTGCAAAGAATTTAATTGTTCGTATATTAAGACGATTATGGCGATTTTAAATCGAATTCTGCTGCGCAGTAAAACTGGCAAAGTAGTCGCAACAAGTTATAATACGCTCTTCATCGTTTGCACTTCTTTACTTTATTTAAGCGGTGATATTATGAAAGTTTAAATCCGATTTAGACTGTTTGAAAATAGTCTCTTGTGTACAACCTTAAACCTTATTTTAGGTTCGTGCCAAGTTGTACTTTAGCGAAATTCTCGTTTTCGTAATAAAATTTAATATGAAGTTGGTTGGGTCCTTGGAATAATGGTTGCCCTTGACAAGTAGAAGCGTCCAAGGCAATTGATGTGATCGTTACTGCAGCATATTATTAAAAGTGGCTGATATTTATACCAAGTTTCAATCTGATGTCTACAATAGGTGTGAAGTCGTTGCAGCAACTTTTTACATTTTAATTACTGCTTCGTTATTGCAGTCAACATGAACTGAACTAATACTATACGAGTTTCTTTTCGGTTTTTTATTTCAAACAACTGAGAATCTTATGCGAACTATATTTGTGTAATGAAACTTTGACGCCTAGTTCTGAATGTGACTAAAAGGATGGTGATATTGCTGGCCTCTTTGACGATGTTTTTTTGATCTGCGGGGGTTCGATGCCACGTTGCAATTTAGTAGTGAAAATTTTAATGCCCATACACATAAATAATTAGACAAATAGTATTGTGAAGTGATTATCATAGGACTATAGAAATACTACTTCTAATACGCAAACATTCCAAAGATAATTGCTCCCATCTAATTTAATATAATTATAGTATCGCATCGCATCTTTGTAGAGCCCAACAAAGTTTGATCTAGAGGAAATATGTCAACAATGGGCGTATTTTAAAAATAGTCTTCTATATATTTCGCGTTTCACGACTTTTTAGCATTTCACTTTACGTAATATACGTAAATCCATATATATATATATCTATATATGTATGTATGTATGTATGTATGTATGTATGTATGTATGTATGTATACAAATAAAATGACATTCTATACTCAAGAGACTTCATTCAGTGTGGTCTATATTATCATTAATTAGTATTTTAGATACATTTACCAATGAAAACAGGTCATTGTCTAGTACGCACGAAAAGTTATTGCTTAACATTGTGGTTAATGCGTTGATTCCATCGCATATCTTATTACCAAAGGAAAATAAACACGAAAGATAATTATATTCGGTTGTGACCGAATTTATTATATCCATTACAGCAATCCAACAAACCAAAGTAAAAGAACAAAATTTTTTTGCTCTACAATATGGAGTGAGCGGGGCTGACTTTTTATACGCATTACCGAAGGATGAAGGGTGTATCCGTTTTGTCAAAACTTTCGCAACTCCAGTAAACTTCAGGTACCCTACAAAAAATATATATTTTTGACCGGCATCAAATACTGAATCGATTTAAGCATGTCCGCATGTCAGTCTGCCCGTCTGTTCGTCTTTGTAATGTCGACTTTACAATCCTCGCGACATGTGAGCAAATATCGTACTTATATGATGTTTGCGTGTGCATCCATGGATGTATATATGAACATCTGTACCCATAGATGATAACCTATTTGCTTATTTGTAAGTTTCGAAGAACTTGTCCCAATTCAAAACAAGTCAAAAATTGCTTTTGGGTGAATTTAAGTCCGAAAAATTCTACTCGTGGGATTACTAATAAAAGAAGAACTGTGACTTCCGTCATTAACTTCATCAGATGAGTATTCAAAATTCGTATAAAATCTTAATTTCGAATGGTAAATTGAAAATATTTTCAAGCAGAAATGATTTATTAAGCTCACATTACAACAACATTTGAAAACTGTCAGTCTTTAAAAATAAAATTTAACAAGGCGGTGTATGCCCACATATGTAGTTCGTCAATGAAAGTGCCTTCATTTTCTTTCGCCCGGGAATAAGCTTCAGCGACCGCGCAAAGTGTATATATTATCGATCAGCATCAAAATCTGAATCGATTTAAGAATTCTGTCGGTTTGTGCTGCTGTGTAATTTTATTTATTTATTTATTTCATATTACTTATATATGAAATTCAACAACAACACATAATTTTTAAAATAAAAAAAAATGAGACAATAAGAATGCAAGTTAGTTTAAATACGACATAGGCAAATCGCGCGTACCAAGCAAAATTGCTTTAACAGACTTTAAAGAGTCTGATAATGAGAATAAGTGATAGACATCATTTAGGTTTCTGCAAACAACTCTAAGCGGGTTAAACAGTTCATAATTGTATTTACTTGGGCTAAGCTTAATCAAGAGAAAGTGCCTAAAGAAGCGCTTAGGGACATTAAAGCTTAACTCACGAAGTAATGTGGACGAGTCTATAGTAGCATTTATTACTTTGATTAAGAAGCAAACGCCAAGAACAAATCTACGTTTCTCGAGAGACGGTAAGGATAACAGAAGCAACCTATTTTCATAGGGGGGAAGAGAGGCAATCGGGTTCCAACCCAAATTCCTAAGGGCAAACAGAAAAAATTGCTTTTGAACAGATTCAATTGAATCTACATAGCACCTAAAGGAAGGACTCCACACAACAGAGACATATTCGAGTATAGGTCTAACCAAACACATATACAGCCTTTTCGTAATGTAAGAATCATCAAGCTCTTTGGACCACCCCTTTATAAAACCAAGTGCGGACCTAGCTTTGCTTAACGAGAGGTCAATGTTAAAGACCTCAAAGTTAAAACGTAGCCTATGGTCAAAGAGAACGCCTAAATCTGTGAACGAATCGACGTCCTCCAACTTGTGCGAATCTATGAAATGCTGGGTAATGAATGACTTCCTTTTTGAGAAAGAAATCTTCTTAAATTTATTTAGGTTTAGTTTCATATGATTCAAGTCAATTTGAAGCTAATTTGATTGCGATTCTATGGAAAAGGAAGAAAACGGTTTCCCATCATCAGCATACATTAAGATCTGGCTAGATTTAATCACCGAAGCCAAATCATTAATGTATAGATTAAATAAAATGGTTCCTAAGTGTCTGCCTTGAGGTACGCCAGACGTAACGGGAAATTCATATGAAATGGTGAAGTTAACCAAAACCCTAAATGACCTATTATAAAATAAGAGCCTATCCATTTCACTAAATCGAAAGGGAAGCCAGAGGCTTGGAGTTTAAAGATAAGTAGTTTATGGTTAACGAAATCAAAGGCTTTGCTAAAATCAGTGTATATGACATCAGTGCGAGAGCCACTAGAAAAAGCGTTGAAACCAAGACAAGTAAACTCTAACAGATTGGTGATCGTAGATCTCCCTTTTCGAAAGCCATGTTGGCTCTATAGTTCTCAACAAGTTGTCTACTCCCACTTTTGTGAATAGGAATAAGAAAACTACTCTTCCAACACAAAGGGAAAATACCTAAATTCAAGGACTGATTAAAAATATTTGAGACTACACCACATAGCTCGACAGCGGAAGATTTAAGTACACATGATGGAATTCCATCAGACTACATTTTAGAGAACTCATCCCTTCACACACGTCATTTTCAGAAATATCCAAATTAGGAATGGAAACCAAGTTAGTTATCGGATATGGATAGTTTGCGGATAAATCGGAATTAGCAGTCGAAAAGTTTTGTCGAAAGTATTCAGCAAAGAGATTTGTGGTTTCAATATCATCCGAGGACTCAGAGCCACTAAAAGGAACATGCGAGGGATTTATGGAAATTTTTCTCTTGTTAAGAAAGTGTTTAGGATTAGCAAACAGAGAGAATTTAATGAACTGAAGGTATCCGCAATAATATTGGTGATTGAGAGAATTAAATCTATGCCTTGCGGCTAAGTAAGCGAAATAGTCGAGAGAAGAACTACTTTTCGAAACTGTCTTGAAAAGCTTGTTTTTCCTAATCTTGTAATATCTAATTGTCTTATTAAACCACGGGGATACCTGCTTCGAGGACGAGACTGCTTGATCGGAACGGATGCAGAAATAGCTGGATTTAATATATTGTAGAACGGTGTTAGTAAGCTATCAATACTTCCAACTGAGAAATCAAGCTTAATATGTGGACGATGTGATTTCAGCATTGAAAGACTGATTTTATGGAAAGCATAATATTTATTTGAAAAAGTTGAATTTGGAACGTTGGAGAAATTCAATGAACCATCATGCTTGTAATGAATGGAAATACACATTGAAGGATAATAAGGATCCCCAGGTAAACTAAAAGGTAGACAACGATTAACACTAATCTCAGGAAAATTGGCAAAGAAAAGACCAAGCAGTCTACCATTGCAATTAGGGGTACGGTTGTAATGAACTAAATTATGATCAATTAATTCATTATAGAGCACAACAGCTCTATCAGATGTTGAAGTAGGAATTAAATAGCCAGAACTATCACTGTAACACCAAGTGACTTGAGACAGGTTGAAGTCTCCCAACGCAACGACCAGATCGGTGGGTCTGGACTGCTTGGCCACTTCACAAACGAGGGCAGCCTGTTTCTTATATATGGAGATATCAGAATTTGGGGGAATATAGGAGCAGGTTATAAATAACTGTTTATTAGGCATTTTCGCTGGAATGGCGGTAAATTCAAGGTCGGGAGTAGTGGGAAATTCAATTGAATAGGACGGGCCTGCCGCAGATGTGGCAATTAAAACATCGCCACCATTGCGATACAATCGATCATTTCTGAAACCCTGAAATGAATTATGGAAAAGTTCCAACGAATGTAAATCAGGCTAAATTTCAATGAAGGCCAAACAGGAAAACTTCGTGGTCACCGAATTTAGGAAAGTAGAACGAATTTTTGAATTTAGGCCACTAACATTTTGGTAAATGAGAGATAATGAACCTGAACCATTTACTTTTTTGAAGGGTAAAGGGTACTGCATTAGTATTACGAGGACGATCTCGAGGGATAAATTCCTTAATTAGGGATCCAACTGGCCGCAATGGTTTATTTAACAACATATCAATGCTTTCAGTCGGAACTAGCATTTTAAATGACGAGATTGCTTTAAAATACTGACACGCTTTAAATTGACTGATGGGACTTTCGCCGCCAGATAACTTTTCATGTTATCCACAGATGTTTCAGGTGCCAACCATGACACGAATATTGTCTTTCTGGGAGAAACTGCCGTCAAGCAAATGTCATTACTACTAGGAACAGTGCGGTTCACGGTGGAGTTCTAAGTTGGAGAGAATATAGAAGGCGTAACCACACTTGCACGAGCAGCTTATGCGACATGCTCAGTTTGGTGACCAGCGTTCACACTCGAACAGCCAGGGAGAGAGAACGATTTATGTTTTTCTTTTTTAGGTTTAGGCGATGACGCCTGAGTAGAGTGAGTGACGCCGCTGGGAGAAGATACCCTTCGCACTTCAGCGCAGCTCAACCCCGAAAGACTTCCCGACTTATTTTTATCTTTTTTGTCACCGACCGACTCAACGATAGCAGAAACGCTAACGTTTTTTGTAAACATTGAGGAAGCGTTAACTTGTACCAACGAATCAGACTTAGGCGACTTAGGAGAACTCAGAGGTGACATACCACACGCTATGCCATGAGTTGTAACTTTGTTAGCTGGGGAAGAAGATGAGTGCTCAATATAACTACACTCGGCAAACCTAGTCTTAACTAGTTCACACTTCTCCCACAAGGAGCCGAGATTTTTACTCAAATCTGAGAAATAATTTCCCGTCTCCGTGAAAAGTTTGCCTAAATCTATGTCCGGCTTCCTGCAGTCAGGACATGACCATCGTAAGCCTCGACGGATCAAGGACTGCATCACGGCCACTTTGCTTGGCAGAAACGATCACAGAGCCAACGCGATACGAATCGTTCAGATTCTGGGCCTGTTTTCGCACGACATGGTGTAAATAAACAATCCATATCCAGTGGAACACGACAGAAGTGGATTATGAAAAAAAAATTGTCAACAAAACTAAATCAAACTACTCGGTTACGTTGACAGTGTAACAAGAGACCAAGAGCAAAACAAACTGCAAACACCGAAACAAAAGAAAAAAGAGCGACTTTTACAAGAGTTGCAATTTTTAATTGCAAAAAACCAAATGAATTACGCATAAAGACCAATGTACTTCCTTTACTTTAAATCACTCACTTTTTTCTTAAAGATTTTTATAACTTTAGACCACAATGAAGCTAAATAGCCAAACGATTCATAAAGAAATTAAATTATTTTTTGCAGAAAATCAAAGACGACTACACCGCTCGCAGAGTAGCCAAACTTGTCTGTTGTAAGCATTCTTCTGGTCACACAACTGAACCTATCGACTTCAAATTTGATAGAAACGTTGGAAGTTCTTGCACGCGGGTTGGTATTGAAAGGGGGCCAAATGGTTCGAACAATATGCCCCAATACCATGTAAAATGAAAACACCTTTGTTTTTCAAAAGGAATAAAAAATTGTTTTTTTGCTCATTACTCATAAACTATAGCGGATAAACGTACAAAAATTTGTACATTCTGGGCGGTGCTACAATACCTGTACAAAAATGGGAATAATTGGCCTCGCCTTCCCAATATAACAATTCTTGGCCAGTTACAAATTTGGAATGCACGTAAGCATGTCCGTCTGTTCGTCTATCCATCTGATCGCCTGCTAAACTGTGTAATATCTGTTTTAGTTGCCTTAGTAAAGTGGGTATTAAGCCTACAAAAAGAAAAAACAAGAACGTTCGAATATATTAATGTTAATAAACTAGATGCAATGCCTGTTCTGCAGTGATGATGATCTTCGAACATTGCCTCAAAGAATATAAATTCTGCAAGGTTATGTTAGACAAGTCAGAAAATTATATTCAACTGCGACCGAATCTTTTATACCCACCACTTTCGAAAAAAAAAAAACAGGGAAACTGCAGTTGTGATACTCTACACTGTCAACTGGGCGTGGCCGATTTTTTCAATTTTTGTTCAGATACTGTACGATCACTTATAGAATAGACGTCGCTAGATCTCTATTAGGATATGAATAACGAGGAAAGAAACAAATTTTTTTGCCTTCGAGGTGTTCTTAGAGAGATGCATACTATGGGCGGGCACTTTCAGTCAGATATTGCAGATTGCCGATACAAATTTGCCTGCAAAAATTTCCAATGTTTATCACATAATTTTACAGGAACTAAGAGACGGAAGGACTGATAGGCTTAGATAGACTCAGCATTTGGCGCTGGTGAAGAATATATATACTTCGCTTTAAACCTTGTTTAAATGCGTCTTAATCACTTCTCGATATGGCTAGAGAAGTGAGAGTTGTGCGTAAACACTACGCACATCACGTTTACTTTCAAAAAAGACGAATGCTCCCCAGCATCTTTTAACATCGCTCAAATTTCTACGTCCAACTGCATTAAGTACCTAGGCATTCATCTAAATAGAAAGCTGACGTGGCAAAATCACATAATGGCAGAAAACGCTTTGGGAATAAAATTAAGACGTATATATTTACTAATTGTTGAAAATCAAAGTTAGGTCTTGAAAATAAATTGCTGCTATACACAGCAATTCTGCAATGCATTTGAACGTATGGTATACAGCTTTGGGGTGCTGCGAGCAACTCCAACGTTGAAATTCTTTAAACTTTATGGCCATGAGTATTTTGCTTCGGTGTAAGTGTGGGTGGCTCGCCTGGGCTAATTCGTGACTTTTCGCGCTTGTAGTAGATCCACTTTTCATCGCCTTTCACGATACGCCACAGAACACTCTCTCTTTTTTGTTTGGCAAGCAGTGAAACCGTGATATTGAAACGGTTCAATAAATTCGTATGGTAGCCATTTTCCCTCTCTTTGAATCTTTTCCATCGCATCGTCGCATAAACGTCGAGAAACAATCCATTCACCAATTGCTAAGCTGTGCAATACTTTTTTGGGAGTTTGTCATTGACATCGAAGTCACCACATTTAAACTGTTGAAACCAAGACTGACAATCGAATAAAATGGAGCAGCATCACTCAATAATAATGACTGGATGAATGACTGGAAAACTGTTCCCTTATATAGGAGAAGGGTCAAAATGATCGAATTTATCTGTTATGTACATTGATATTTCCCATTAATTTTTCATTTTCGCCACCAGATGTCGCTGTTCAAAAGACGTGTAGGCACCTACTAATGAACAAACGCTTTCATGAAAATTTAGGCATTCGCACAATAGAAAAGGGAATTGTCAACTTTAGCTCTTGATATCTTCGCGACCATCATGCCAATTCGCTACTAATAGGTTTACTAGACGATAGTGAAGAATCAAATAAACTGGAAAGATATATTTTAGACCTATCGTGTAGAAAATGAATGTTAACTTGTACATAATGTTAAATCATTGTAAAGATTAAAATAAGTTTTGGATGTATACAAAAATCAGTATACAAGTGGTAAAGTTTTATTCCCAACGGAGATTAAAAGTAATATGAATTTACGGTTAGATTACGCAAAGCATTTGAGAAAAAAGTGAACGCAACCCACTGAATTTTTTGAAATAGTATTATGTCAACATTGTAGTGTGCTGTATTGAAGGTGTGTTTGACAAGCACCGTCTTAAGCGAGGGGCGCCTGTATATATAGTTGAAAAAAAGAAAATTAAGCTCATAAGAATATATTGTGTACATTATATATAAAAAATAAATAAATAAAAATAAAAGCGTTTACTTATATTCTTAGCAATAGCATATATGATCTGTTTAGGTTGCAAGCGATCTAAGTTCATTTCTCAAAATCATCTATACAACCTATATGTACTTTAGCATTCATATTTTCACGTTTTCAAAATAATGTAATATATATGTATGTATCCTCTAATACATATATATGAAAATATTGTCAAATAAAATTGATTGTTAAAATTGATTCATAGAATAATAAAAATATTTATTTGAAATTGACTTAAATACCACTTTTCGAATTCTAAATTGATAGAGAGTCCCAGAGAGAGCACTGCGCGACTAGCTCTGTTCACGTTTTTTAAATATTACTAATTCCATTTAACATTTAATTTTAATTTAATCGGTGCGCTAATGCACATCAGCAAATGGGAAAGAAAAGCGATATGATACAAAATGAGAAGTCATTGAGAGATAAGTCATTGAAAGCGCTGAAGAAAGTAACTTAATTTGGAATTAGTTTGACAGGAGGGAATTTCATTCAAACTAGCTCTTCCAGCAATTTAAAAAAATAATGGACAAACGGTAGACTGAATCATAATGTGCTCGATTAGACATTGATGAATGCTGCCGGGCATTTAATGGTAAGCCGTGGCTCGCTAATAGTGTTTGTACTTATTTTACCTATTGAGTCATAATTCAATACATTTTCCTTTAAGTTGGAGCAATTTAATGGTTAACTGAATCGTGGTCACGTACTTACAGATTTGATGAATTATTGTAATGAATTTTTTCGTTGAAATTACAAAATACGGGTCGAATCGAACCACTTCTTCGACAACTTTCCATATAAATCCTTATTTTGAAAAATCGTTATATGTATGTCTGTAGGCTGGTGCAGGGTATTTCAAGCCATGGCCTTGGCTCATTATAGTCTTTTTATTTGCTTAACAATTCGACAAGTTATTTCATTATTTCGATGAGTGACTTATTTCCGCTTACAATTGTTACAAACATATTCTATTATTTCTTGAGCAACATTAACAATACTAATCGTATTAATTGTTAGCGTACGATTTTATTATTAGGTAGGTATCAATGTTTTTTAATTTATTAAAACACAAACACGTGAACGTCTCGATTTTATTACAAAAACACAAGCTTAAGCCACTTTCAAAGTGAACTTTGGTAAGAAAATTCGTATTTGATTTTATGGAAATATTTTATTAAATGTGGACATGTCGTCTCGCAAATTTCTAAATGAATGGAGCCTATAGTTTAAATGCAATTAAAGATAGGCTTGCTAAATATATTTACCGAGTTTATGACCGACGTGTGGTACGCTAAAGTTTTTTCCTATTGCGGCCGTCGATGTGATCAATATCATATCCAATTTTAAACTTGAGCTATTTATTACCGTCAACTAGAAGTGTCTATTTTTTTTAAACCAAATTTTGCAGCTCTAAGTATTCCAGCACAGACGACAGACATCTAAGACATTCTAGGTCGTATATCCATCTAGCTGTAGATCGTGCCGAATCCAACAATTATTAGAAAGCATCAAATTTTCCAAAAATAATACAATTTGTGTTCTCTATACGTAAAAGCTATATTCATATATACAAATATATACGTGCACTAAAAAAAGTAGACAACGGCTTCGTGGTTGTTTGTTTAAATATGCGTATAACGATTTAAGACCTTCCGTTAAATAAACGAAAATACTTTATTCTCGCTTTGATGCAGGCAGGTAATTATAACACAAGAAGGTAGACACGGATGCACTCAGTAATTATCATTCGTCCGTAAAATCGGTATGCACCAAATTAGAGTACACATACGCGCATACACGCACATCCGCACGAATTCATATACCTAGAGCACGAAACAAAAAGTGTTAATATCCTCTTAAGTGGGTTCACTCTCATTGATATTGTGCTCAAAATGCATATGAACATGTATACATACCGTATACACTATATACACTATACAGCATGATTACAGTTTGCCTTATAGTTGTTTAACGCATACATATGAACGGACATACATGCCCACATGCTATTCTATATATCTATATCAATGAGATTGCATGAATATGCATGAAATGTACATAAAACGAACATGAAATGAAAGGCAAAGAAATTCTTTTTCAATTCGCATACAGAAAACCTTAAGTAGAACAACGACTGATATTAGAACTTTGACACACTTTACGCTTCATTCCCGTGTAGTGTGTAATGCACTTTAACTGCATGTACATTCATTTACTTATGTGTATGCACGCCTATATCATGATACGATTGCAATGTGAGTCCATGAGCGAACCTAAGCCAAATTGTATTTTTTCGGAGTAACTATCCATATATTTCACATTTTTTCTCTTTTTTTTAGCTTCTCTTAGTGCATTCCTTCGGCCATTATAAAATTTATAAAAAGTTAACAGGAAGCTGCTTGTAAAACATAGAGAATCATTTTAGATAAGAAACGGAAAACTAGGGAAAAGAGAGAGAACGTTAATATGTATACAAATCCAGGTCAATTCATTAAATCACACGTTGTTACATATCATTATTAAATTTAAAAACTCTTATGTATCCATGAAGAAAGGGAACATAATTTCTGATATTAATTTATCGTTCATTGCTTTTTAATTCATTTTTAATAAAATTTATTTTAATTTGTATGTATTTTTCCTTTTTATTAAATAAAATCACAATTAAATCATCACAACAATCATTTGGACTACAAATCGCAATCACCTTCTTAGCCACATTTGCAAGCCGTCCTTAAGCATGCATTTCCATTAAAAACCAGTTAGCTACTAACTGCTGTAAAAAGTGTGCAATTTTCATTAACCTCTTTCTGGTTCTCTTCTTGCATGATACGAGCACGATAAAGTTTGTTATTCACAGAAAGTATAAGAAATAGTGGTGGAATTTTTAGTTGTTTCAAAAGATTTCAAACTGAGAGGACTTCAAGAAGAGAGTAGTTCTTTTTTTTTTGGTACATGTCAGGATATTTTTGTTTTTTTTAACCCTAGATTTGCACTACGCAGTCACAGACATTAAATAGTTCATCCGATTTCGTTTTTAACGAAACTCACGTTCCTAAATTCGATTGTTGAATGTTTCATTGGGTATTTCAAAATGTAACGTTTTTATTGGCGGCTTGAATTGGTTACCACAGTGCTACGGAAAAGATATTAGTTTTGCTAAATATTTGTAACGTATTGCTATATGATGCTATAAAAATTGTCAAAGTATGTAAATTTGATTTTAGGCCATACTGCAACTTATCAGATGTTCCTAAATTTCATAAAAATATGTATACGACCTGCCGAGTGTAGATTCTGAAGTATGCTGGATACATCAAGGAAATGGATTTTCAAATTTTTTTTTTAAAATTAAGTATCATGTACAAGTTAGCGGTGAGCATTAAAACATTGGAGGAAGACTGAATATGTTTGTTTTGTTTTTCTTTTTTCATAATTTATGTAACACGCAAAAGTAAGCTTCAGGGTCCCTATAAAGTATGTGTAATCTTGAAACGACGATTTTTCAAATCGAGCAGAACACAATGGGCACAAAAATGAAGAAGGAAGCGAACAGCACAAATAATTTCAGCGGAATTTCTAAACGCCACTATAACAAAAATTATCGATCAGTTTATATAAAATGACTTAAAATTTAATAGAACTTCAGCCAAGCCAAGCCAAGATGAAAGAGCGTTAATGCGATTTCGTGCTATCGCCAAACGCTTGCTAAACGGAAAAACAAAAGGCAAGAAACGTCTGATCAATTCTTTGCAGAAAAAGAAACAAAAACAATGAAAGCAACCTACCACCCTAACCCTATATACAAGGACAACAATTGCCAAAAAAATTCGATGATAATAGAAAAGACAAACTCAACACCAGCAATAGCAGCAACTGCGTTAGCAGAATCAGCAACAACAACAGCGAAAACAATAATAGTAGCAACAATGCAAGCGAATCTATATCACACAGCGACCTTGAAATTTTTTGGTTTCGAAAGTAACCGAGAATAAAACCTACTGCTGACTGAAAGTTAAATCAAATTTTTCTTTTCCCCTATACCCAATGAAAAATATATGGGATGAATTAGACCGCCGTGTGCGAAAACCCTCAATCTCTTCCATCCATGGTCTGAAAAATATAAGAATATAAGAAAAATGAAGTGAGAAATTACACAAAATATGTCCAAACGTTTAAATGATATTCTTACGCAAAAAAGTTCGTATTTTGTTAAATTAACAAAAATAATTTTTGGATGTGGTTTCCAGGCTAAAAATATCATTCTCGAACAAGAAAATGGCATTGCAGTTACCGTCAATGGAAAATGCTAAAGAAGATGATACCCGATTGTTCGTAGCAAAAAGTGGATGGTTTCGATGTGGACGATATTGACACACCTATTACGTCATAGCAATTAGGTATTCTTTAGTAATTGGAAATAATAATGCTAATGCTTCTGCTGAAATGATGCAAAAGATTAGCATACACAAAATTCTATTTTTCACTCATTTTAAAAAAACTTCGGCGTCTTAAGACAAACGACCGAACCACCACACTTCGCAAATATCGTAGAAATAGGTGCAAGTGGGTGCCACAACGCGAAAGCAGTGACTATGAGCCTAAGTTCTTACTGCATCGAAAGCCGAAAGAGCTTCTTTGCGTTCGTAAAGAAGGTTGAAAGCTCCTCTATCACATCCATACCTGCTCTCTTCAAAAATGGTCAAATAATATCTGATTCGATTGATAAAGCTAGAGGGTTGAGTGAAACTCCTTTCTACCACATAGTTATCAACCGACGCCCTTGCTTGAAAGAGCAATATGCTCGGTGCCTACATTACTCATTTGAATGAGGGCCGCCAAAAAAGTTCTCGTCAGATCTCAGCCAAAATCTTAAAAATATATGCTGCCACATTTGCCAGGACACTGGTCAATCTCTTTAGTATTTACTCTCATGCTGGCATTCTCCTAACTTACTGGAAGATTGGCAATATCGCACCAACACCCAAGAAGGGTAACTCTAAAAGTTTTGCAAATTATTGTCCAATTGAAATCTGCCCCTCTATAGTTAAAACCATGGAAACCATGTTTAATTATCTACAGTCTATCTAATTATCATCTACGATGTAATTAGAGTAGCCTTTCCGCTTACAATCGGTCCCTTGGTGGCGTAGTGTCCCACATCACTGAGGATCGAGCTATTCACCATTTCGGCGAAAGTAAGATCGTTGCGTTATATATCTTCAAGCTATTTGATAGAGTATGACGTTATGCTCTTGGCTTCAAGTGCCGCACAACCCTCTTTTTTACAAGGTCCTTTTTACACGATTTTTAAATAACACGGCTCACGATTGATTAGAGCAAATAAACCCTTTTTACACGAATTTTTGGTTCTTGCACGAACTCTGAAAAAAAAAAATTTTTTAATTCTTATTTTGACAGCGTCTCACGGAAACTTATGTATACAGTAATAGAATATAATTGAGAAAATACTGGGATGAGAAGTCATTCGGTTTATGCCCACACATTTGTTAGTTAGAGTTGGAAAATTGATTCCTAATTTACATTTAAATTTTTTTATCTTGTACTTATGGATTGAATTTTCACCGTACACTAATTTTAATTCTGTTTTGCAATGAAAATGATTTTGTTTTGTTTTATTAAATGATAATATACTTTTTTGCGCGATTTTCTGGGAAAATATTTGGAGTGTTTTCATCTCACGCTATTTTTTAAAGCTGTGGAAAATATCCCTATAAATTGCATGTATTTAATACACAATTTTTTTCTTTTTGCATGGATTTCTCAAGAACCCATCTGCCGTAGAATTGAGTGTATGTAAATTTGGAGTCGGCATCAATTTCAATCGATTTACATCGAGTGGTCTTTCTTAAGAACCGTATGATAAGAGCTGTAACAGATAAATTTACTCAGAACATGTTTCCTTCAAATGTAGAAATACTACAAGGCTCGGTTCTCGTCTTCTCGAGGCGTTCATTAACGCCGTCGTTTGCCCTACAGAAAACGCTATTTATTCATTCGTCGTTCTACTTCAACAAGCGACATTGCAGCGTAGAGTCACAAAATAAACGCTGGCGTAGAGTAACAAAAAAATGGCACACTTAATTAACATTTCACAAAAACCTCTCGAGGAGTCGTTAAAATTAGCAAAACGCCATGCTATCTCTTAACGCATGGTAAAAGAGGTGCAACATGGCGATCAGGGTCCGAACATGTTCTCTCAGTGCTAAAAGATGTAGTCAAAGGTGTAAGTTTTCTAAAGCGGTGGAAAAAGCACTTCATTGCACCCTATACTCATACGACTCACATAGCTCACAATATGCCATAATTAAAATATAAATCACATTAGCATGCGGGAGGCTCCATATCTTAGGCCTAATCAAGCGATTATCGACGTGATTATCGCCTGGTTTATTTTAAAAGACAATTAATTACCGTCAAGGGGCTACTCAAGTCCAATCGTCTACAGCTTTTCAATACTACCCCCAAATTTTCCATTATAATGTATTAATAACTGAGAGAAACGTAAGGAACGGTACCCAAATCGGCTTTGATTTGTTTTGTATAAACAAACTACATATGGTAAACAATAACAAGCACGCAAAATTAAATGAATGGAACATTATGTACATTATGCATGCTGTCGTTGTGGTGTTCACAACCAAACTCACCATGTTACTCAATTAAACAAAAAGAATTTCATCACCAATTAGTCAAACATAACCTATAAATCAAAAATCTAAATATCTAATAAAAAATCATCAAATAATTCAACATCGCCAATAATTCTTAAAACTTTGAAATTAAAAACTTAACTTAACTTACTGGATTATGGGTCTATGGGTCTAAAGTGAAACATGCAGGCCTAATCCATTTCTCCCTACAAACAAAAAAAAAGAACATTATGTAGAATTTGACAATTGAAAAAAAGTAATAAACTTAAATCCAGTGGTCAAATTTTTAGGTTTTTATTGCAGAAAAAGTTAATTATTTTACACATTTTTCACAAAAATGAATGTTAACAGTCCTGTCATAATATATTGTTGTTGATTAACTCATATAAATGATGTCTTCTTCATCATTATGTTAAACAATCTCTTCCATTCCTATATGCCACATCGTTTTTTTTTTGTTCTCATATATGAACAAATAAAAAGGAGATCCAGCATATAAAAACCTTTACTTTCGGTATTTATTTAATTTTTATATAAATTTTTGTGCGGATTACAAGTTTAAAAATTATTTATATTTTTAAGATTGTTATGTTTATAAATTTTGTGCACGCAAACCTTTTACTCGTTTACGCAACTGCCTCAATTGTATTGCCTCGACACAAACATCAACATCATCATCTCGTAGGTCGCCTGGAGCAGTGGAGTATTCAAATGATCTCCTCTCACTTTTTAATGGACGCAAATGTGGTGCATCGTCGCACAAACGCTTGCTCCTTTGAACTGTAACAACTCTTTCGCTATTCCTGTAGAATACGCCAGCGACCTAGAAAAATGTTCAAAAGCTGAGTTAGATTTTCGAAATACTAAAGGCTGCAATACTAACCTTTGTACACATCAATTGATACCAATATCAGTCCACTCGCAATGTATTTCGTTCTATTTTTTTTTAGGAGACCGCGAATTTCGGCGAGATTTCATCAGCCAAAGCTCTAAGGGGTATCCACTATCATTTAAAAAAAAAATAGAAAAATGTAAAAGCAGAAGAAGTAGATCTACACCGCTGATACAACGACTGATAATGTGCTTTGTGCAACACTTACGATATGGTCACCGTAGTCAAGGCGTTGGTAAGCTCCTGAAGCCAACAATTCTAAAGTAATGGCTAAGCGTAACACCGGCGGTATATATGTATTCCTCATACCACCACTCTTACCAATTTTTCTCAGGACATAACGAAAAACCATTTTGAAAGCGCGTAACTTCTACATACAACGATATAACATGTATTTGTACGTCGTTTGCAAATATTAGAAACAATTTACTTCTTCGTTTAGAGGTAGTGCAAGGTGATCAGTAGTTTCTCGCAAAATCTTTCACGGCCGTTCTTTCTTCGGCATTGCGATTCTCTGGCCTGGACAACATTGCTTAATTTAACTCGACATTTAAAAAAAAAATGCACTTTTACCAAATTTTTTTGCTCTTTTTCTTCGTAATTTACAACACAATTAATTTTTTTAAATTTTTTAAAGTTTTCAATTAATAATTCGTTTTTTAACAGCTATTTATATTTTTCTCCTGCAGCATTTTTTTTACAAACGCAACTTTAAGAGAGAGACTTGTGGTAACATTGCTTGAATTATATTCAAACTAATCCAAATTTGCTCTCAGCGACAGCAACTTTATTGTCGCCCGATTTGACGAACTGATAGAGCGCACTAGCGACAATCGCCAACAAATTTGCTAACATGATTAGATTCTCTTGGCGATTATGGCCTGTTCATATGGTTACCACCTTGCTGGGGTAAAAATTAATTTTTCGAAATAATTACCATCACTATCTGCAGTCTTTTATGTCTTATCGTACTGTTTAGGGATGCCCCTACTGGAGAAGGTTTGTGCTATCGCATCATAATTGACATCGAACAATTTTTGTACATCTGCACCTAAATACAACAGTATCGACTTGAGCAAGTGATAATCAGAAAGTCACGATACTTATCCGCAACCGGATGAAGTTCCCAGCCCAAGTTAAGGATCACTGCCTGAGTTGATTTTACTGTATGCCAAGATGCTTTGCAGGAAGTAGAGTCACTTTTCGATTTTCTTTGTCTGTAAGTACTTTTATTTTTTTCGTTACGCATGTCATGGAACGCGAACGAGACAACGTTTTTTTGTAACAAATCATACCACGATGAGCTTCACGGGCTCACAATCAGAAAGATGTTCTCTACTTTAGACAGTAAGTTGTGTATAGATCATATTTATTTATTTCTCCAAACATGCTATTTATAAATACTATACATATCATTATACACCGGTCACATATATATTTTTCCGAACTATATAATTATAAAAAAAATCTGCAAAAATTAATCAAGTGAGAAAATCATATTCGGCCGGGACCGATTCTTTTATATCTATCACTTTTATCCTAAAAAAAGGCTGTAAAACAACGAAGTATGGAAATATCCATACTCTATAAGGACGTAGCTAATTATTTTTATTTTTATTTTCGTAATATATAAGTAAGTTCTTGCCAAACTTCAATACGATAGCTTCATTCTTGCGGCATTAGACGTACATAACATTTCTGTTGCTTGATCTAGTAAATGGCTCGTAAAGAAATTATTAGATGTAATGCAGTTATGGTTCTGATATAATACACACATCTCCTCTACGCATCTGTGTTTCAAATTTGTGCTTAACACGTTCGCGCACGCAAAAAATTTCAGGGAGCTGCGAAAATAGACAGGCAATAATTTTTGAAACTAGTTGTAATATCCAAAATCTGATTACACATATATTATAAGAGTAGTCAGAACATCGTATTTTAACTGTTATATGAAATGAATGTTATAGCATTCACGACAATATAGATCATATTTTTCCACTAGGATGACTTAAGGAAATTGGTAAATACACGGAGAAAAATAAAAAAATTAGAAAGTACTTAATGAATCAATTGTACATTACTTTGAAATGTAGATTAATTACAAAAACTTAAGGTTACATGAAATTAAATGACCAAAAATTGGCTTTAAAATTTGAATGCTGTAGTATTCACGTCATTTTGCATCACTATGAAAATGAATGCTATAGCATTCGCGTCCGCGGACGTGTTAATAGTGTGCTTCTTACCCAAGAAACGGGATTTTTTTCTGACTGTGTACCTATGAGGCTCCTCGTGAAAAAATTTGTTAGAAAAACGGAAACAGTTAAATTTTCCATTAAAAGTAACAGAAAATTTATTAATATATTTTTAGGTGTTCCGGAACTACAGAACGTTCATCATCTTCAAGACCAAATTTTTTGCATGAAATACCGCCAACCACTTTTTAACTGTTGCATAGCTTACTACATTTTAAACCCAGGTCAACTTAACTATTTCTGCAGTTTCGGTTGTTTTTTTTTTCATTCATAAACAATGTCATAAACGCTGTTTGTTAAGATCCATTTTTTCCACATCGATATGCATTGAACAGTTTGTAACTACTGAAATTTATACCGTATAAAAAGCAATGTCTACCAAACAATGAGGAAGAGATGAACCTGCTTTATAGGGCAGTCAATTTAAACACACAGAACTTATTTCCACGCCTAATAAATATCTCTTAGTAAATTACATTTTTTTTATACTGAGGGCGTGCTTGTAAGCGAATCTCTCTCGATTCTTTATTAAACTTCTTAGATAGTTCAATAATCGCTGCGGATTGCAAGAAATAGGTTTTTGTTTGTGGACATTGTGGACGTGTCTCATAATGACTACGATTAATTCGGGTTTCAGGCGCCCGGTATCATCAGATAATCCGCTCATCCATTCTCTATCGCACAGTAGGGAAAAGAAATTCTGTCAGACAGACCTTGATTTACCCGCATAGTTTGCATTATCAACTATTTTCCCCTCCGTGAATAATTACATATACATGACTATCTTATCCCACCCAAATAATTGGATTTTGAATCCAAAATTAGGTGGAAATTTGGATTCTCGCAATGCATATAGGTTTTTAATTCTTAGATATTGTTACAAAAGAGGGGCAGTTCTACTAATATATGATTACATAAATAACGCAATGAAAACCCTGTAGTTAATTTTATTGAAAAATTTGCTCACAATTGCCGCAAAAACGCTTACAAGTTTTATTATTCTTTATTATTATTCTTATTATTAAGTGTGATAAAATTCGTTCATTTAATCTTTGTTCCTTGAAAACTTGATCCTATTGAAAAGTTAATTCGTATTGTATTTAGTTTATAACTACATAAAAGCTTCATAGATATTAATTTAGTATCTCGTGTGAGGGAAATAAAAGATAACAAATTGATTTCTAATCATATTCAAGATTCTAATAGCGAATTAGGAGAGATTGTGTTTGTAGGCCCTAAATGTAAAAGAGCAATCAAATGATGGCTTCGTCTTTCATGAAGCCAGCGTGGTTCAAATTGATAGATGTGTTTTTTATTTGTCATAGTGATTGCAAAACATTTTTGGCCTATTATAGTCCGAACTGAAACAATATTAGTAAACCAATTCCACGTTTCGAAAACTTTGATCACACAAAGCAGTAACTTGACACACATATTGTTAAGTAATGACCACGGGTCAAATTTAAAAATATACCTAATACGCTAATTATATTTATTATCTGGACAAAATTTTAGCATAGAATTAATAAGATTTGAAATTTCTGAACAGCAATGGGAATGCAATTTACGACGCATGTGTGCTTACTTCATATGACAAGTTCAACGGCATACATTGGACCATTTATCCTGCCCGTTGGTGTGTTTGTCTTCTTTTGTTGAAATTTCATTCAACACAATTCAGATAGAGGCCTTAAGCTGGGCTTACGTATATCCTTGATTGATTGACAGATTGACAGATTATTTTTTTTTTATCATTTTTTAAGTTTCGTTTTTAAAGCTATTACGGTTTATATTACAAAAATGATAAGGCTTAGTTTTCTATTTTAATTTGTGCAACCGTAAACGCCTTAACAACAAATCACACACACAAACCACGACAGACGGCGAGGGAAACAAAACTATACAGACTCCGAATTTTGAAGTGATGAAAAATATTGATATTCTATGAGATCTGTGATGAATATATTTGAGACTTATAATTGGACACACTCTTGAAAAAGCAAAGTTTTATTGTGAAATATTTGGATCAATATGTATGAGGCTCAAAATTAAGGGCTCTAGTATCGTTTAAAGGTGTTTACCTATTTGTCTAAGGTGACAGCGATAATTTTCTACTTAGTCAAATACAACACTGGGCTCGAGCGATAAAAAAAAACATTTTTGTCAAATATTTTTTTTGCTTTTTTCTTTCTTTCTTTGACGTTTGTATTTTTTTTTCTTTAATCGTAATTGTTGGCACGGATAAATTTCTTAATTATTATTAAACGATTGACCAAAATAAATAATTTTTTAAGGTTTAAAAATATTTTATAAAAGGCGAACAAAACGTAGACAAAAAATTCATACAGTATAATCATAAAATGCACAGATGTTTGTTTAAATGTGTGTGATTTTAATATTTTCGTAGTGAGAAGAAAAACCCGTAAGTTCTTTAACAGCACCAATTTATTATGCGAATTATTCTCAGATGAAAAATGACTAGTGCGAAATAGAGGAAAAAGCAATTATGCCAGCTTGTATATAATGTAACTAAAAGAAGAAGAAAAAAAAAAAACTAGAACAGTATAAAAAATATTTTTCTTAAATAATTATCACGTAAAAATATAGAAATTGTAACGTGAATATCTTTATCACACCATCGTTTAAAGTTAATTGAAACGTATATATACATAAATATTAATGTAAATAGGTGGTGCCTATCGGAGTGCAATAAAAATCAAATCTTAGATAAGTGCGCATCGCTATAAAAAAAGATACTAATAAAAATAATAAAAACGCTTTAAATCTCATTTAAACAAGATAAACCAAAATGCAAACAAGCTAGCAAGAGCCTCTGCACCGTTCATTATAAATAGTGCACATGTATATGTGCAGAAGGGAGAATATAATAAAACTGTACAAACACTATTAAAATAAATCAATTAATTTACTGCGATACACGTATAACTTGCCATTTACAATAATGTTTTCAAATGTTACATTTTTTTAAGATTTTTTCTTTTATTTATTTTACGCAAACGGTCCAGTAATTGTTTCAATTTTGTTTAAAAAAGAGAAAACAATGAATCTGCCCCATCATAACGTATGATTAAGAATCACCGTGTGGGGTGAAGAGTAAGATGTGAAAATTTATTCATTCACACATCCGTGATATACATATGATCCCATATTTTCTTCTATTATATATATATACAAATATATGTATAGAATGTTTGAATGCCTGTGAGCCAGTTTTCTTTGTATACTTATTTGTTTGTTATTGCATTGTCGCTAATTCTAGTTGAGTCACATAAGTACACTGAGAAACTTCAAGTTCAAGTACAGGTTCGGCACCAGTTTTTTTCTATATACAAATATACCCATAAGAGGCAGGAATTCATTTATTTATTTAATTTTTAATTTTATTAATATGTGCAATATTCAAAAGCGCTGTCTCAAAGGCCTTATCAGGTTCGCAAATTTCTGATCAGCTGGATTAAGGATTGATTCCACTAATTGTAAAATTTATAATTAAACAGACCAGTTTTAAAATTAATGTCATCCGCAACACAAATTGTTTAAAAGGAAAACATTTCAATATTCCTTTCCTCTGTTATGAGCACTCATTTTTTCCTTTTTATATTATAATTAACAATGCAATAATATTGAAATTATCAATTATAAATCAATGAGTATTCGGACAGGATATTTTAATAAGTTCATAGCGAAACTTTAGCTTACTTCGAATTCCAAATTTTGTTAATAGGTTTGTATTTGTACTTAGCTCCGTGGAAAGATTGAATTTGAAAATTTTCAGTTCCTACATACATCATACAATAGGTTTTGAAAGTTTCCCGGCATTCATAAAGCAAAGCTTTTTCTACTTGCATTTGCAAAAGGTTATAAAACTTTGTATTATTGATAAATACAGTAATCGCTGCTACAAAGTAGTTTCGCTCAAAAAAATTCCTTTGTGCTCGTATAATATGGCACACCGATTTCAGTCTGGCGCGGATTTTACAGTTAACTTATCTACCGCTACAGTAGAGCTAAGTTCTGTTTTTTAACAACGTCAGCTTAACTTAAATTAACTTAAATTTTCACTCAGCATATTATCGAAATTAAAGCGATTGTTCTCATTTCCCTTAGATAATTGGTGTGCAAAATTCGCCTAAAGGGACTTGGTAAAGTTATGTTGCCTATGAATTAACTTTGTTGAAAAAAAAAAAAAAAAAAAAACAGATTATGAATAAATTTTTTTCTAAACACAATTTGAAGTTGTGATATTCTATATCCTCTTTTTCTCTCATGCTTATTAACTTTGGCCATTGTATGTAGATGTCAGTACAATTTCTTAAATAGGTATTCACTTTTACTAAGTGCACACCTTTCATTTAAATTAAAAATAAAAAAGAATTTCTTTTTTAACAAGTCTTATTTGCACAGATCGGTCGCACTAATTGCGTTAAAGGCAAACGATGGTGAAGTCTATACAAGTACAAAGTACAAGCCGCGAATAATACAAATTGAATAAGTCTTTTAATTAACATTATTTTCAACTCAAAAAAAAAAAAGCGAAATTCTAATGTATGTCTTCATTTGTTTCTCCAAACGAAGTGTCTTACAATGTATTATTAAACAATACGCTTGCAAATTAATTGATCGGTCTTTTTTTCTTAATGCAGCAAATAAAAAAACATTTTTAGAGAAAATCACCTACAATCACCATAAATCTGAAGTGCTGCAGAATTAGCAATGCTTAGGGAAGTTTTGATCAGTTTTGTATTACTGTCACTCTCCACGCAAAGATGTTGTGTTTATAGCGGGGGAACACCTGGTGAGACAGTTATTCCCAATCGTTATAATTCGCATATACACGCCTCCGCTGACGGTGGTGGTGGTGGTGGTGGTGGTGGCAAAATACCACACTTAGGAACGCATTCTTATCATCAGCATCAGTATTCAGCGCACAGCGGCGGTCCGCATGTTTCAGCATCCTCTTCTGTAATACCCGGCAGCGGTCATATTGAATCAAAAAATTCGTATAATTTATTAAGCGAAGCAATGTCACAGGCTGTTAGTAATGAATTCAGTAAGTGAGAGAAATTTATATGAACAGCTCAGTTTTCTATATGCTAAAATATGATTAATTCGGCAAAGGTTCTTTAGGTGGTAGTGGTTCAGCTGATGGTGCTTGTCATGCCGATGATTTGGAGTGTTATAGTATGCAAGATCGTTTAGGTATGGAAGCTATACGTTCATTACATCGTCAATTAGATGATGATGACAACGGCAATATTGATTTAAGTGAATCTGATGATGTAGGTTGTTTTTAACTATTACATATCTTTACTTAATTATACATTTCCTTATTCAGTTTCTACGCGAAGAGTTAAAATATGATTCAGGTTACGAAAAACGACAAAAAGCCTTTCATTACAATGACGATATGCATATATCGGTTAAGGAGCTTTGGGAAGCTTGGCTACGATCGGAGGTGAATTTAATTAATCTTTCATTATATAAAAAACAATTTTTGATATTGAATTACTTCTGTCCAATATTTCTTAGGTTCATAACTGGACCATTGAACAAACCACAGATTGGTTGGCTCAGTCAGTGCAATTACCCCAATACGTTGACCTATTTAAAATACACAAAGTTGCAGGAGCCACATTACCACGGTATCGATTCTTTTTGAATTTGAAAACAACCGTCGTTTTAAAAAATTAATAAAAATATATTTCATCTGTTTTGTAAATAGATTAGCTGTGAATAATATGCAGTATGTTGGAAATGTTTTGGGTATTAAAGATCCTATACATAAACAAAAAATTGCTTTAAAGGCTATGGATGTGGTATTATTTGGACCACCAAGAGGTAGACCAACAATTGAGTTTCAGTTGAAAAGATAACGCAGGTTAACATTTTGTTCACTTTTTCAGAGACTGGTACTCGTTGGAAAGATTACATATTGGTAACGCTTTTGTTAAGTGCTATTATTGGCTGCTGGTATGCTTATCAGCAGAATAAAAATGCCAAACGGCACTTGCGTCGAATGGCTCAAGATATGGAAGGCTTGCAGAAAGCTGAGCAAAGTCTGCAAGAAATGCAGAAAGTGAGTTAAGATTAACGTTTTTGTATGTATAATATACCCAAAAATGGGATTCTAGTTTGATACATTGTTGTTTTGGCGTTTCGAGAAACCTTTCGAAACGGAGGTGACACCACATGATCGGCCATTCTTATATGAGAAAAATCTTTTTTACATAGTTATTTCAATTGCATAAGATTTCTTATAAAAGGCAAAACTTCGCAAAACCTTGTTTTCAAGGTATTGTTTTCAAGGTACGTTGTTTTGCCCATCGTATGTAAGACAGCAAGATGGAAATATCCAGTTTATTCTAACAAATAATTGGTCGATATCATCCCATCAGGCTAAGGTGAAACCTATTTAACACCTAAGTACTTAATGGAAGATTTTGGGGTAATCACGACGAAAATTCCGTAGCAATTATATAACACACGAATCTATTAGTTCGTAGCTTGACATGTAGATGTTATCGTTATTGACGAAGCCAAATGATTTTTAAATAATACCAACCTTCAAATAAAATATCTCAAAATTTCTTGGAAGTCGGACCGTTATTTTACAATTCACAGTACTTTGAGTGGCGCTACTTTTGTTGATTAAATGCTGCTTTGTGATGGGAATACGTTCGGAATCAGTAGAGGCTTGAAAGACATTGTGGCGGCTCTTGTGTGTCGAAAAATTAAATTTGTAAATCTTTTGCTAAGTTTAAGCAAAGTCATCTGGATATTCCTGATGCTGAAAGCTCTGATCGCTCGAATTCTCTTGCTCTAAAAAACACATTTGCCCATGAGAAAGTTTCGTTTGAAGTGAGTACCGTCTTTATTCACTTTTGGCCAAAAACAACAACGTGATTCAAAGTGCTTCAAGCACTATCTAGGCGAAATAAAAGCGTTTTTTCATGCGATATCAATCGAATCGATTATTCGTATTTCCTAAAGTACCATCTAATTTTTCTCCGTAGATTTTTAATATCCAAAAAGAAGTGTCAATACGGTAATTCCATAATGTAAGCCACCGCATTGTTTCTCAGGTCCATAAAAATCTGCAAATACTTATATTATAGAAAAGATATTTGCAAGTAGACAGCTTCCGACGATCCCGTTTGCCTCTTTATGGCGATTTTCCCATCGTCGAGAAATGTGTATTTTCAAATGTATAAATCATAGTTTGATTAAATCAGACAACTTGTTTTAATAATAAATCAATTCATTCGAAAATGGGCGGAATTGATAGCAACGATTTTGCAATGAAACTTTGTCAGATTCCTCGGTTATATAATTATTTTCCAGTTGCAATTGTTGCATCACTAAGATCATGTACGAACCAAATATTTGTGTAAAATACCACCCAGTTCTTAAGAATAGTGTATAGGCTATAGAACAATTGAAACCGTCCCTAATCTCGTCGCAATATTCTCTACACTTCATACACTTTTGTTCTGATACGAAGCGTGCGTCCTATTTCAATTTTTTTTTCCGGATTTCGTTCGAACGCGTACGACCATAAATCTAAGATCATTAAACGCGTACCTTGAGAAAAAGGATATCGAAGGAAATGTGCAAAATGGCCAGATGGGACTTAAATGTTACTCCCATTTCAATAGACAATTAAATTGTGCTATTTGTTTTGTTAGTAAATGAGAAATGTCATATTTTCTTATTTATCTCAAAGTGTTAGGGTTCTTATCAAACCTACTCATTCGCTTCAAATATAACTGATTTTTCGAAAAATTGTCAGGAGCTGGAACGCGCACGCATGGAACAGGAAAGTGTGACGACTCAGAAAATGGATTTAGAGCGGCGTTTACGCGAGGTTCCTTCGCTTGCGTCGTCCAATTCAGATTTGGAAGTACAGCAATTAAAAAAAGAAATAGAAATGCTGCGCTCGGAATTGTCTCGAGCGGAAATTGAATTGGTGGACAATTGTTGGGCTCCACCTCCGCAATTGCAATCATGGCTTCAATATACTTATGAATTAGAGAGCAAAAATCATCTTAAGAAACGTATGGGTGCTGAAAAACAGTTACAATCGGCTCGTGAAGCATGCGAGAAGCTACGTAAGAAACGTTCTAGCCTTGTGGGAGCATTTGTATCTACTCATGGTAAAAGCATAGATGATGTAGACCGTTCGATCGTGGAAGCGCGCAATTCATTAGGCGAAGTGACCAATGAATTGCAAGAACGCTTGCATCGTTGGAAACAAATTGAACAATGCTTGGGCATGACTATTGTCAGTAATAATGGTTTAACATATTTAGAAAGTGTACTTTACGGTCGTAATAATGGCGTTGGTTCAGGTGGCTCTGCTTCTTTAAAAAGCTCAAGAGGTATATTGGCAATAACTTTTCAATAATAATACCGAATATTGACAAATATATATTATTTTGTAGGTCGCATGACCAGTAGCTCAGATGATCTTGACGATGAATCTGTTCAAGGTAAGCTTAGTTTTGAGACCTTTTCTTTGATGTCCGCCGAGTAAATCTATTTTGCAAACCTACATTTAAAAAAAACCTTTTTAATCACTTTTATTTGGAATTCGTTCGAAAACATGATGAAAATTCGTCTAAAAAATTGAAATGTGTTTTAAACATTTAATAGAAAACAGTAATTATATTAATGACATGTTACGTCCATTTGTTAACACAAAACGAGAAACTTATCAATAATACCTGCCGGAGTGTTATTGAATTTCTTTGCGGTTCATATGTTTTCTTAATACATATTTTTCACACTAAGAATTTTAGTTTTTTATTTAGTACCCTATCTTTTTAAGTCTCGCCTGTTTTCTGTTTTTTTTTATTTTTATTTTAACAACTTGGCCAAGACCAATATATTTATTTTTATATAATTATTGTTTTATTCCAATTAATATAGATTTATGTACATGTTAAAGCTATCATATCTAATATTTTTGGTTACCCTTCAATAAAACTTATTTTGATTTTTAATTATAAATATGTTTTTTCTCGTTAAATTTCGTGTTTGTATATATGATTAATCTACAGATGGATGCTTAATCCTTTCCGGTGTTTAATTCGAGGATCGTTAATTGTTTGATTGATATCTTGCTTCGATTAATAAAGAAAAAAAAAGCCTCTTTCAAATGATTAAGAAATTCATTACAGTACAAGTGAAATTACCCATAGGCCACAGAACGTGACACATAAAAATCCGTTTGGGTTGAAACCTTAGAAAGAAACAAGAATTCGCTGTCAGCTCTTTGCAAACATGCAACCAACTAATAAAGATTTCTGGCTATTAAATCCTTCCATAGCAAACGGTTAGCCTGCTTTTGTTCGGCTTTATTTAAATTTGGCCGAAACGCCGGAATGGATTAATTGTTAAATAAACATCTCAAAAATTTTCCAAGATGTTTGGTGTAAGTATTAAGAAGGTCTATATGAATCAAAACTTATTGACCTATCTAGCGGTTTGACGAATTTATTCCACATTCTGTTATTTACAAGGTTATTCATATTTTTCTTTAATTGTTTGCCATTTGTTCCATTCCAATTCCTTTTCCTATACCAACTAAGATGATCAGCCATTCACTTAAGCTCTGTATGCAACAAAACTAAACTTGAAATTGTTTAGCTTAAGGTAAGAATGAATTTGTTGTTTTTTTTTTCGTAATTGGTATGTGTTATGTTTTGTGGCTTGAGATGGTAGTAACTTTTTAATCACGCTTTGTGTCTTGTGTTAATATTATGTCTTTTCTGTCTTTAACCAATATTTTTCCCTTTTGCACTGTCATGCTGTTCGTTTCTTAGACAATTACTTTAATTATGAAGGCATTCTCAAAAGCAATATAAAACCTAAAGTGGAAACGCAAAAGATATATCGATCAATAACGCTCTCAAATACTGCGTACCATAATTCACTAATTGAAAACAATAAAACATCATACTCGACCTTTCGCTATCTTCTCCTTATCTCTTTTACTTACCTCTAAATAAATCAATCGTTGCATCAATTCCTATTTCTAAGCTTTCGTAGAAAAACTTTATGTAATCGATCGTAGTAAAAACGTTTCTATGATTAGACATTTTTTATTTATATCCAGGTTTTATAGATGGTTACAATCGCTCTTCAGGGTTATCAAGCAGTACTATAGTTAACAACAGTTCAGTGAATGCGCTGCGCGATGATTCGTCGGGCAGCGAAGATGGCAGTCCCGATAGGCAGTCTGTGCAATTCTACTTGGGTAATAATCCACCGACACCAATTGCAAATACAAGTGCGATATCTCCCTGCCCTGCGGGATTAGCATCACGCAATCTCTTATCATCACCAATAGCGGCACCACCACCTATCGAAAATCATTTAACCAACAATAGTGGTCACGCAACTGCGTCTTTAAATTCAAATTCGATAACCTCAGCGACAAATAATTGCAACTCAATTCAAGCTTTCAATGACAGGTATTCTTTAATCTTTCATTTTTTATGTGTCTACAGCATCAATATCACATTTCATTATCACTTTTATTTAAAAAATTATTTAAATTAAAAAATTTATTTATAACTTGTAATTTATTTAGTGCTTTGGTTGGCGATGATGGCAGTCGCCACAGTCCGTCTGCATCGTCAGAGCGGTCTGTAACTGTACCACCGCGTAATAAAAAACAAACTTCAGCTACATCTATTTCATCTGTTCCATCCACTACTAGTAGTCCATTTGTTCATCCACCGCCACCACTACCACCCAGTGGTCCAATTGGCCGTGCACCTCTTCCGCCACCGCGTAAAGCAAATCAAAGGTTGGTTATAGATTTGCCCAAAGAGAAAAACACTAAAAATAGCTTTGCCAAATTGTAGTCTAATGCTGTTGAATACTTAAACTAATTGTTTCCTTGAGATATTAAATAGAAAAAAATGTTTTGTTTCTACTCAATATTAATTTAGATTTGCTTTCCAAAGTTAACATTGATCAGATTTTCGCTTTATAAAATTGCTCGATTTGTTTCGCAACTATTGGAAAAGAATGAATCAATATCTCAAAGAATTGTTCAAAAAAGAAAATGCTTGGAAATTAACTGTAGCGTATGTTGCGTTATCCTTTCCATAAAACAAATGAATCAATATGGGAAAATATTTTACTTCCAACACACCACACAGACAATTGCTGCATCGAAAACAACATCATACTAATTTTTCGCCACTCCGAATGAAATAACAACCCTTCATAAAAAACAAAACTAGGAACTTTGCGTATCTTAACCACAAAAAAAAAACAAAATGTCCTTTCCTCTCTCAAATTCGTTGAACGTCTCATTTTAATTTCGGATTTTAATATTTTTTATTTTTTTTTTTTTAATTTCTCTCTAATTTACAATTTCAGAACTCAAAAACAAAAGTCTACCTGAAATTTTTCTGCGTGATTAACTTAATCAAGAAAATAGAAAAAAAAAAGAGAAAATTTAAATTTAAAGTAATTGAAACGAAAATTGTTAAATAATGATAAAGAAACATAAATACTCAATTAACTCTTTAACTGTCTTTTAATAAAAACTTAAATTTTTGAAAAAAAGGAAAAAATTCTAAAAACAATCGAAAACCTTTCTCTGTGTGGGCTTGTGTGTGTATTCCCTACCCCAAAGTTTAGTTTAAAACAAAACAAGTAAGCTATACTACATCATCACGCCACCCAACATAAAATAATTAGAAAGAATTTTCTTTCACCTAACTTTTATTTTAATTATATCAAAAGAAGAAAAAATGTTTCTTACAACATTAACAAAAACATTTACTAAATATTTTAACAAACTTTAAAAACTTACCCAGATATAGTTAAAATTTTCTAGATTAGTAATTTCACTTCATACAATACCCTAACTTTAATTTTTCTTTCGATGACAGCAACCCTTTGTTAAGATCGCAAAGTTCTGAATTGATGAATAAAGATTTGTATGCTTTGATGACAAAAGCGCAACAGCCGCAATTATTGCATCAGTCTTTGACGAAAATCAATGGAAATATCATTACAATGGCTCCGCCAAAATGCAAAAAGATGATGATGATTAAACAGCACAGTACCGCCAGTCAACAATCTACCTCTTCGACATCGTCATCAGTGCATTCGGCTCCCGATTTAACCAAGGGACAATCACCTACACGAATTTCAACAACTTCTTTGGAAAAAGCTATCTTGCCCAACGCCTCCGCTACCAACAACACTATCTCTCATACATATCATCATCAGCAGCACCAGCCATTTAGCCTTGGGCAACCACCAACTAGTTTCCTTTGCCATCAAATGCTGGACAATGAAGCGTTTGATATATGTTCGAGCTTAAACAATGGAAATTTAGAATATATTGAATCAGCTACTAATGTATCTCCTTTCATTGAAGGTCAACTACATAACAGTAACCAACTGAATATGACAGACAAAACTAAAGGTGGTTCCGATTCGAAAGAAGGCAACAACCGGTTGAATGTGAAAAAACGTAAAAAGGGCTTACGTTTTGGTTTCGGTAGTAAAAAATCCCAAAATCAGGAAAGTAAACTAAAAAAAGAAAAGTGAATGTTAATAGAAAGAATTACCTAATAGCCACCGTTAGAAAAAAGAAAAAACAAAAAAAACAAAAGAAAACAAAAAAAAATCGAACACATTCTCGCAAACGATATGAAAATACGTTAAAAGAAATAACAAACTTTTTAAGGGTCTTCCAAGAATTTATTAAACCTTGAAATTTGACGGAGTAATACATGGCTTATATATAGACTTGGATTCTAATATGCAAAGTCTTCCCAAGTTTTAATTATTAATGTGTTGATCGTATAACACGATTAATGCCTGAACTATGTTTTTATGATAAATTACTGAATATGTCAGTATAAAAAACTGCACGTTATATATCAAGTATTTTTTTACATTTTATATTATTTATGTTCTTAGAGTAGGCACTTCTTCTTCTTTTTTACATAAAAGAGAAACTTCTTGATAATACCGAAATACATTGTTTATAACTAGAACTACGAAGCTATAAATCTGATGCTGGACTTTAGCAAAAAAAATTCAACTATTGCCTACTTTTAGGCAATGAAAAATGTAAAAAAAATTGTCTACTTTTAGGAGGAAAATATGACAATACTATATTAAGTAAACAATAAATGTATGAAAACAAGTTAGAGAATTTTAATGTACATTACTTGGACCTTGGTAAAAGGTCTCGATTTATCGAGAGGAAAATTTTTTCTTAATAAATTTCGAATTATAGAAATGGAAAAGTCGCAACTTATGAAGGGTCATGCTACAAAAAATGTTCATAAGTAATGTTGCAAGCTATTAGTTGATTTTAAGGATAAACTAAAGCTTTTTTTTGAGCTTGTCAGTAAACAGAAAAATTAAGCTGGTTCTTTTATATTAACAAAAGTAATAAGAGTAAAGAAATTTCATAAATGAAAAGTTTTCCGACTGGAAGTCGGTAGTTTCCACTACCTTGCTTTGATTATTAATCTATATTCATAAAAGGAATTGTGATACAAAGATGCCACGAGTTCCATGACTGTTGAATCAACACGGGATATTGATTTGATCTATGATCATCGTCACGATTACAAATGTTGGCGTTGCATATTTCATAAAAACATTTTTTTACACCAAAAGATTTTTTTGGGAAATCTCTTTTCGCTCTTTTTTAAAAAAATGTAGTGATTTAAATTGAAGATACTGTATCCCAGCTTATATGATCTTACCATATCCTTAAATCAGATTTCTATATTTGGAGAAAGTCGACACAAAATGATTTGATATTTATCGGAACGAACGTGAGTTCTATCATTTTATACACAGTTACATAGATATACTTTTAAGCGTTTTTGAATGTGATTTACGAATCGCCAAACATATAAAAAACATGACTTTGTTTCCGTTTTGAATGTTTTGCTTAAATTGAACGTTGATAAGTTGTACTTAATTTTATTTTTTTTTTTTTTTACAACTTAAATAAGGCTTGTTATATGTCAGACAGTACATGTAAAAAAGCAGTATTTACTATAGTTTGTATAACAAGGGAAAAAAATAATAATAAATTTAAATAATTATGTATTTTTGTCTCTCCTTAATATATTATTTATGAAAATAAATGATTAATGTTATTTTATATTTGCATTAAAATTTTATACATAATTACAATAATTTTCATCAGTTTGGTTTATGTAAATAAGAACAAATCAATAAATTGTAGACTTCGAAACCAAGGCATTTATTGTGTATCTTTTAGTTAATTAACTCTCATTTGGAAGGCGTACCTTGAGAATGATTTGTGCGAAAGGTATGTGTAGCTTTCTTATTTCATCCGCCTGAGTGGCCGAGTAGGCAAGAGCCTCGACTAGCAATTCAATGATCGTGGGTTCAGATCTTTACTACCGCGATAGAGTTTTCAATAAAACCGAAAGCTCTCACAATTTTGGTTTTCTTTAATTTAAATACAATTTAAAACACTAAAATGCGCCGCGAGCCAAATTCAAAATAGTACGTTATGATGGAAGTGGCCGAAAAAGTGGTCCGATCTGAACCTGTTTCAATTGCGTTCGCCCCTTGCTCTAAAACAAACAAAACAGACAGATTGGCAGACAATCTTATATCGTTTCAGAAATTTATTTTGAATCGATCCGCATAAAACAGTTGGGTCTGGATGTTGCATACAACTGCACGTACTTAATATACCTTTATCCGCCTGAGTGGCCGAGTAGGCAAGAGTCTCGACTAGCAATTCAATAGTGGTGGGTTCAAATCAAAGTGTGGTAGAGTTTTCAATAATAATAATAATAATAATAATAATAATATTAATAAAAAATAAAGCCGAAAGTCGTAGAGATGCTAGTGCTTTAAGACTTTAGTCCTAGAATTTATTCTCTGGCTTAATTTATATAATAATAATAATAATAAAGTAATTTCATATAATTCATTTATTTTCATGTCATTTCTTAGGAAAACTTCCAATTTTAATATGTATCGTTCTATTTTATATAATATATTTATATGTTAACATATGAATTTATCTATAACGGATATATAATGTTTTGCAAATCAATGCTAATTTTGTATTATATAGATAAAAGGCGATTTTGTAATTTTCCCAAAACATCTTAAAGTATCATTTTTATATTTTATGTCAACACGATTCAGTCTGAAAGTGTAGAAGATATGTCGATCCTTATTTCCTTACTTATTCGACTCAACTGGCAGATCTCCAGCGAAACGTCCACACCGTCATTAAAATAACATGCGGAGACTCTAGAAGTAAAATTGTAAATTTCCGGATTTTACACTTTATAACTGCTTTTCCGCTCTTCTATTAAAATACGCAATCGACCTTGAAAAATATAAAAACTTAATTTATATTTTTGAAAAATAAATTTATTACTAACGTTTATACACACCAAGATTGGGGTGTATAAAAAGTGGTGGTGGATAAAAAGTAAAAAAAAAAGAATTAATTTACTAATCTTTTCCAAATTCAAATTTTTTTTTTGGTTTAACTGTTCGTAAGTAAACAATTTTGTTTGGAATTTATTTCATCTTCAATTTACAGTTGTTTTCTTTTATAAATGCAACTCTAAACAACCAAACTAACTCAAAATATACAATACTAACGCAAAGCGTGAGCAATTTTACTTACGGCAGTTTTGACAATTTTGAGAGAGGGTTTCTTCCACTTCTTGTGCAAACATATGGCAAAACGGTCGAATCTTGAAAATGAGACCTAGTTAACACCATACATAATCAGTAATCATTTCTTCTTTAGCTTTATTTTGACTTTTACACTTAACGAGCTGCGCGGCAAATAATTACAGTTTGCCTTTACTATTGTCAAATATGCGACCTGGCAACTGAACATGATTTGTTTACATTAATTAAAGGAAATATTACTTACGTGAGCAGACTTACATATATTAATAAATTTGAAAAGAGAAGGAGGCCAATTATAATAGCGACTATAATTGTATAAGAATTTTATTTAACAAAAGTTAATTGTTAAGTATATTTCATTGCAAAAGATCATAAACGTTTTATGCAATGAATGGTCGCATTATAAAGATAAATCGTATTCCCGTATCCGTTATTGTTATAATTGTGACATGTATCTTGATATACCTATATAGTTCAGGAGAGAAACCAACGGCGTATAGCATTTTTACAAATCAAAATAATGTTAATGTGCGTAAGCTACTAATAGGTGCTATTCATGCGGCTCAGCGTGGCGGTTTGGAAATTGTTGAAGTTGCTCAAAGTCAAAATTTAAAAGAACGTAGCAAAGGCAAAACCGATGAGGGGGCCAATGATCCTTACACAATTGCCGACAGTCGCTCTCATTGTGTGATGAAACAGGGTTTGCTTAGAATATTTCCTCGTATAACTATAATTTCAGAGGAGGACAAAGAAACGTGTACTGAAAGTAGTACATTTGATTTGGATCCAACAGTTTTACATGAAACAGCCAAAGTAACTGATGAATTGGTTAGTGTACACGATATTACGGTATGGATTGATCCTCTGGATGCTACACAAGAATTTACAGGTAAAATACGTAGAATATCCTTATAAACTAAAGCTGCTATGGCCTATGTATTTAACTGCAGAGAAATTATATCAATATGTTACCACAATGGTTTGTGTGGCAGTGAAGGGCAATCCAATTATAGGTGTTATTCATAATCCATTTAGCGGACAAACGGCTTGGGCTTGGCGCGATCATTCAACGTCAGAATATTTAGAAACTATTCGACTCTCCGGAAGCACAACAATAGAACCTACTATAACTGTATCCCGCTCTCATGCTGGAAATGCGAAGGATTTAATTTATGCAGTATTCGGTGAAGAATCGAATATTTTGGCAGCTGCCGGTGCCGGTTATAAAGTGTTGCAGGTGGTAGGAAATAATGCTACCGCGTATTTACATTCGACCAAAATTAAGAAATGGGATATTTGTGCTGGCGATGCTATTTTAAGAACTTTTGGCGGCAAAATGACCACATTAGACAATCAACTTATTGATTATGGGCCCAATGAATCACCAGTTAATGCACGCGGCTTGCTCGCCACCATGGTTAACCACGAATTGTACATTGATAAAATAATAGCATATCGCCAAGGAACAAATGTCAAATCCAAGCAACGATAGTAGTTACTTCTTAAAAAAGGTGTTAAATTTGCAATCTTGGGTTAATGTAAATATTCTAAGTATATTTAACTGTGGAAATTTTATGTAAAGTGTAGCCGATAGTGGGTTATTAGAGACGGATGATTATTATTAGGCAATGACCACTCAAAATTTAAAGGAAAAATAAAAAAAAATTCAATTGAAGGCAAGAAATTAATATCTCTTTCGTTCTTCTCTTTTCGCTGGCGATGAACCAAAACCCGTTGAGTTATCCTTTTATCGTATTCTTTATTATATATAGATATTTACTGAATATTTCGCGGATACAATGTAGAGGATATATATGGGCATAAACACATAAGAATAATTCAAGAGAATATAAACGAAAATGATCAAAACAAGGGTAATGATGATAAGAAAGACATTATTTAATTAAATTTATTTGTTTAATACATATTTATATAAAAAAGAATCGCGATCAATTTGACTTTAGAAACGCTTATTTACCATTCAACTACATACATATATAATATACAAAAAAACAATAAAGAAAACAGTACATATTTATTCTAACCTTCTCCAACCACGAATGTGAGTAAATATTAACTAAAAACTTTACGCATTGATAGGTTAATAATCTCTCTCGAAAGAGTAATATATACATATATATATAATAATACATATATGTAATAATAATAATAAGTATACTTATGATGTGTGTGTGTGTTGTGTTTTCCTCAATTATATAACTATAAACATGAATCCATTCATGCTTAAAGACAAAGGTCAAATCAGTAAACCGATGGGGTCTTTTAACCTAAAGGATTATTGGTATCGAATGTTATTTTCGGTACAAAGCCTTCAACACCATCAGCTGTGTAAGCCACCGTCATTAATCTTCCATCGGGCAACCAAACGGAATATTGTCCTTGTACCTTGTTTTAAAATGAAATTTTTATCATTCACCCTTTTTTTATTATTTAATGAAAACAATTTTACTTACTTTGCCTTGAGCGTCACCGGCCTCGTTTTTATTAAAGAATAATTCCTTTTCCGGGTCTTTTACCTCGAACTGATATTCATACTAAAATATCAAAAGATAGTTTTTTAAAAGAAATGAAGACGCAGATGATGTAAGATAAGAAACAGATATGAAAAAAGGGGGAATTTTGTTCACTTCATATCAATCGGGCGTAGAGCAGTGATGCCGCTTTGAAGTTGAAATT